>PVLD010003976.1:0-133000 GCA_004027595.1 Dinomys branickii
AAAAAAAAAAAAAAAAAAAACCACCAAAAAAACAAAAAACAAAAAAACCCAGAATCCAGTATATCATTGAGGATTTCAGTTGCAAACAACAGAATCCTTTCTGATGAGACTGAGCTGCAAAGGGGGTTATTTTAAATTATTAGGTAAGGCACAGAATCACAGAGGAGGATGAAAGAAACAGATTCTGGGTTCAGCTTCCATGGGCAACACCTAAAACCACAGTGACCAGAAAATGAAATGACAGCTAATACTGTGGCCGATGCTGATAATCTGACATTGGTACGGTCACTCTTGCCTCCTGCACCGATGCCAAATTCCGCTCAGAAACTTGACCTGAACAATCAAATGAGAAACCACCTCTCTTGCCATTGTGACCAGCAGGTCCCCTGCTGTGCCCTTCCAGAGTGCAGTCTCCCTTGGGTGTGTGGTTGATTAAATCCCAGCTATGTTCTAGCTGCAAGGGAGGCTGTGGATTTGAGTTCTGACTTCTAAGTCAAGGAGCAAAATTTAGGGGAATTTCCCCAAGGGTAGAAAGGCCATTTAGAACTGGACCAATCTTCCTGTCAAGGACAACTATATAACGCCAGGCAAATATTTTCAAATCTTAAAAGCATCAAAAGCTAATGAGATACTAAGCAATTGCTGGGATAAGATATAGGAAAACATGAGTCCAGGAAAGTCAGTTTGCAGATATAGCAGAGTACACCTAGCTAAAATTCTGTATTTCAGGTGAACAGTGAGTATATTTTTAGTGCATATCCCAGTTAAATTTGAATTTTAGAAGAAGTTATTTTCATATAAGTATGCCCTTGTAATATTTGAGAAACACGTATACTAAGTATTTGCTTATCTGAAACTCAAATTTGAACTGGATGTCCCTACTCTTTTTCTTGTCTTCTTTTTTTTTTTTTTTTGAGGCAAGATCTCACTATGCAGATCAGGATGGCCTTGAACTCACTTTGTAGCCCAGGCAGGCCTCGACCTCATGATGATCCTCCTGCCTCAGCCTCCCGAGTGCTGGGATTACAGGTGTATGCCACCACGCCCAGCCCAACTCAATTTTGTATTCTGATGCAGTCTTGCTGAATTTATTAGTTTTTTTTCTCCCTAGTACTGGGGCTTGAACCCAGGGCCTTTGCATTGAGCTATATCCCAGACCTTCTTTAATATTTTATTTTGAGATAGGGGTCTTCCTCTTCCTAAGTTTCTAAATTGCCCAGGCTGGACTCAAATTTGCAATCCTCCTGCCTCAGCTTCCCAGAGTTCTGGAATTATAGGTGTGCTTCATTGCATCTGGCTTATTAGTTTTAATATGCAGTGGGATCAAAATATATGGTGAATGTGTTTAAATTTTTAAAATATATTAAAAAATATCAAGGTAAAAGATACATTGCTATTAATCCCCCTAAAACACCCCCTCTCACTTCCAACACGCTTGTCCCATCAACTATTCCACTTTCCGAAGCCGTGCTCTTTAGTGAGGATCTTGATGAGATGTGATAAAAAAAAAAAAACCCACAACAAATGCTTCTGCTGGGCGCCATCCAACAGAAGTTCAGGCTCATGAAGACATCACAGGGTGTCCCCAGCCACCTTCTCCCCCAAAGCTGGCACTGTGCAAGTTCTGGTTCTTCCCCAAAGTCAAAATTGCCATGAAAGGTGAACATTTTGAATCGATTTAGGATATTAAGGTAAATATTTCAATTGATTTAGCTACAATGGCACAACTAGAAATGCTGAGGAAAGAGGACATCCAGGACCACTTCAGAAAGTGTTAGGAGTGGCCAAACGTAGTGGAGAATGCCTATAATCCCAGCATGTGGGAGGCTGAGGCAGAAGGATTGCCATGAGTTCAAGGCCAGTTTGGACTACCTATTGAGTTCAAGACTAGCTTGAACTATATACTGAGACCCTGCCTCCATCCCCCAAAGTGATAAGAATGATAGGATAAGTGTTTTTGAAGTGAGGGGGAATGTTTTATGGGATATTAATGACAAGGCATCTTTTACTGTAAAATTTCTTAACATTTAAACATTTACTGTATCTTTGCACCATAGTGCATTGTTTAGTTTTCTTAGTGTTTTTTTTTTTTTTCTTTTGAGACAGGGTCTCACTACGCAGTTCAGGCTGGCCTTGAACTCGCTTTGTAGCCCAGGCTGATCTCTAACTCACAGCAATCTTTCTGCCTCAGGAGTGGCCACAGCACCCGGCTATCCCTTGGGCTTTTTTAAACGCAAGATAATACACTTGTGATGAGACAGTTTTATTTCTTTTCCAATCTATATTCTTTTTTATTTCTATTTCCTTTCTAGTTGCCCTGATTGGAACCTTCAGCACAATATTAAATACAAGTGGCTAGAGTGGACATCCTTACTTTGACTTTGTCTTGTTTCCTGGGGAAAAGCATCCAGTGTTTCCATAATTAAGTATGAGGTCATCGGTGAGTTTCCATAGATGCCCTCAGGCCAAAGATTACTGCCTGTTTTTATAAATAAAGTTTTACTGAAACATATCTATACCATTCATTCATTTATGTATAGTAATGGCTGCTTTATGTTATAAAGGCAAAGTTGAGTAAATGTGACAGAGACAATACGACTCGCCTCTATTTGCCTCTGTAAGAAAAAGTCTGCTGACATCTGTTTCAAGCCACTAGATTTTGCGATACCCCATGCAGAATCAGGACAAGAGGAAATAAAACACAAGAAAGAGCCAGTAGTTAAAACTGAATATGAGGGCTGGGGATATAGCTCAGTGGAATAAGCACCTGCCTGAGTTTGATCCCTGGTACCGCAAAAAAGAGTGCCACAATGCCTGGGTAAATGTAAAACTGAATATGAGGGTCAGAAACAGACCATGAGGGGCTGGAGATGTAGGTCAGTGGTACAGCGCCTGCCTGGCAAACACAAGGTTGTGAGTTTGATTCCTGGTACCACAAAAACAAAAGAAAAAAAAAAAAAACTCCTGGGCTTTAATGCAGTCCTAAACGCAAATATAACCTGCATGTGAACAAAAAGCCATGCTTTACTGCATTTAAGAAAATCCAAGCTTGGAAATATAAGAAGTGAGCTCAGAAGATGACTGGGCTGAGACAGGAGGATTGCAAGTCCCTGGGTAATTTAGGGAGATTGTGTCTCAAAAATAAGAAATGAAAAAAGACTGAGAATATAGGTCAGCACTCCCTGGGTTCAAGTTCTAGTACTAAAAAAAAAAAAAAAAGCACAACAAAATTGAAAAAGCCAATTTATGAACTAAAAACTAGAGAGGTTAACTGTGTGTTCCAGCTGGAGCCCAAGGTGGGGAGAGAGAGAAAAAAGGACAGAAACGGTATTTGAACAGATAATGACAGAGCATTGTCCAAAATTGATGAAAAACTATTCAAAAGGTAAAAACTATTGCAAAGCTATTCAGTTGACCAGTACATCCTTGCTGCACAAAGCTCCCTTTGAAAGGCTTCTGGAATCAAGCTGAAGGTAGCCCCTCAGCAGGGCTGAATTCAAGTACAAGGGTGGTCACTAGCTGAGTCACCTCCATGGGGCTGCCAAGCTTCAGTTTCCTCAATTAATAAATGAAAATAAAAAGTAATGCTGCCCATCTCAGGTTACTGTTGTGAGGGTCAAGTGACACAAGGCATGTGAACAAATCTAGTGAATGCCAAGGGCTTTAAAAATAAGACACAGTTTGCATCCTATCAAAGCATGCCTGGGGACACTACGTGACAGGCAGGACTGGCTATAGAACCTGCAGGGTCCAGGACAAAAGGAAAAGCAGGGCCCCTTGAAAAATTACTAAGAGTGTCACACCAGCAACAGCAGAGCACTAAGCCAAGCGTAGGGTTTTAAAATTTGGGGCCATGTATAACTGCAGAGGCCACACACCCATTAAGCCAGGCTTGGGGACTGGGCCCTTTGAACAACTGCTACCTGCATTAGAAAAGGGTGCTCAGCCCACACCCAGTGCCTGCTGCCAAGGCACCCCAGCCTCTGTGTTCTGAAGGGCAGCAACGCTTAGGGGAAAAGCAAGCACCTGTGCTTCCAAGTGCCCAGGAATGCAATGATGCGGCCAGGGTGGTTTGCTGGGGGCACAGTAGGGCTGGCCGGTCCGCCTAGGGCACCGCGGAACTCACTGTTCCCTGCAGACTCTGACCTAGACCGAAAAAAAAAAAAAAAGAAAAAGTCCTTGCAGCTGTATCTATGGGGCTGTTGTTGTTTGCTGTGGTGTGTTACAACACAGCCTGGCAGCCTCCTGGGCTTTTCTGTCTTCCTCCTAGAAAAGCCAGGTCCTGGAACACGTGACACATCCACACAGCCCTGCAGATCTGCCTGCTCTCCTGCTAGCAGTTCCCTCAATTGCTAGACTTTTCCAGCTCCGAGTCTTTTCACTCATGATAACCCCACTCCCCGATCCATACCCCTCCTTCCAGCACATGCACACTCCTTTAAGATGGGTTCTCTCTCTGCCGTCTCTTCGGGAAATCCTCCCTGCCTCTCACAGGGAAAGCCAATTCCTCCCCCCCTCCGTGGGGCCCTCCACCGTGCCCCTTGCAGACATCTGTCACAAACTCTGGAATTTAGGAGCACTGAAATGTGGTGAGGATGTCTCTGTCTCCCAGGGTGAAGCCCTTGAGGGCCTGCATAAGGTCTGCCTGCTCACCTGCACCGCGCTGTGCTCCATACTTGTGTTTAGTAAGCATCCTAGAGCTGCATAGCTGGTGTTAGTATAGCTCTGCTGGGTGACTCTCCCTGGAACCTGGGAAAGGGGAAGCCTCTAGTAGCCCATGAAGACAGACAGAACACAGACAGGATCTCTGCCGACAAACAAGGGTTCAGCTTTGCCTTACTTGACTTTTCTGCAGCCACCACCTGTTTGTTTCTTATTTGTTTGAAACAGGGTCTCACTATGTAGGCCAGGCTGGTCTTGAACTCGCCATCCTCCTGCCTTCTACTGCCTCAGTCTCCCCAAGTGTTGGGATCCCAGCTCAGACCCCATCTCTTGCAGGCAGGGAATGAATTACTCCACAGCCACCCAGTGTGGTAAGTTGTACAAGAGGCTTTTCATAAATGCTTCAGTGTGACAGTGCAAAAGAGCAAATCTGGAGCCAGAAGACAAGAGTTCTAATCCGGCTAGGAGAGTTTAGGTTTCCAGAGGTAACTCTTATGTTCCACAGGTGACTACGTAGCAAGGGGTGTCTAGGTTTTTGTTTCCTGAAAATTGAAAGGGATGAGCTTAAGATTCCTTAGGCCCAGGTGTGGCTCCCGAGTGGCCACTGGCAGGCAGGGAGGCCTGTCTTGAAGTTGAGTTCGCTCACCAGCCTAACTCTCTGGAGTTAGGGGAAGACACCCATTTTTAAGGCACCTTCCTGCCTTAAATCCTAAGATCTCATGGTTGAAAGGTGGAGTCAAACATAAGGCTGGTCTTCACCGTCTCTCGGTGACCATAAGGAGGTGCTGTGTGCCAACCTGATTCTAGAGGTGGGATTTCCCCAGGCTACGGAGCAGCTCGACTTCCAGGAGTCGCTCCCTTGGGCCAGCCTGGCCTGCCCCTTTCAGCCTCGGGGCAGGCCTGACGGTCAGTTAGGAGGGGCAGAGCGTTTGTGGAGACAATGAACTAGTCTTAACTAGCTTTCGAAGACATTCGTTTCTCCGAAGGTGAGGGATGATGAGAGGGGGCGTTGGTCAGCTCCCTCCATCCTTTTTCTAGGGCCCCCACAAAGGGCAAGGGCCAGACACGTGGGCCGGTGTGGGGAGGCGGAGATGCAAATAAACCGGGGGCGGGGCCTTATTTGCATGGACGGCGCGCGGCCACCAATCCAGGCAGGCGGAGCAGCAGCCCGCGCGCCTTTTGGGGGCGGACTGACAGCCCCAGGGCCCTATGGAAGTCGGGTCCTGCGGCCGGCGGGGGCGGGACAGCACCGGGCGCTGCCCCGGGGATTCGGGCCGGCTCGCGGGCGCTGCCAGTCTCGGGCGGAGGTGTCCGGCGCGCGGGCGGCCTGCGGGGCGGGCTGAGGGGAGAGCCGGGCGCGCGCGGGCGAGGCGGAGAGAGACAGAGCCGGCGAGCCACCGCGGCGACAGGTACCGGCGCCATGGCCGCTGGGATGGGGCGGGCGGCCCGTGGTGCCTGAATTCCCTGCTTCGCGGTCCCACCGCCTCCCCGCCCCCGCCCGTGGCCCCCCGATTTCGAGAGCGGGGCGTCGGGGCGAGCGGGGCCCGGGGCAGCCCCGAGGTGACGCGCGCGGTAGGCCCAGCGCCGGTGCGGGGTCCGCGAGTCGCTCCCCGCCCCCGCCGCGCGCCCCCTGAAGAGGCGAGGCCGTAGCGCCCGCTCGTTCTTTCTCGGCTTTTGTTTCCCGCCCAGTGACAGGTCCCGCTCGGGCCGGGTCGGCGGCCCCCGACTTGCCCGAGGCCCGGCAGGCGGTGGCCGCGGCCGCCCCGCTCAGGCGGCGGGACCCTCGGCGGGAGCCGGGCGCGTCCGGGCAGCCGCACCCCGGCGGGAGCGAAACTTCGCCTTCCGGGACCCGGGCGGCCGCGGGGCTCGAGCCAGGGGCCCCAGCGCCGGACCGGGAGCCCGGGCGGTGGCGCCGCGCTCACCTGGGCTCGGGAGGGCGAGTAACGGAGCGTCCCGCGGTCGCCGGCCGCCTCCCCGGGGGCCACCGCTGGGTGTGGATGGGCGTTCCCCGCTTCACCTGCCGCCCGGGACTGTGCCTGGGGACCGATCGCCGCCCTCGGCCACTGTTAAGGGTGTAAGCGCGGCGCCGCTCTAACAGGTGATCTGTGTCGTGCTAGTGCCGGAGCAAAGCCAGTTTAAAAGTTCTTTTGGGGTCCTTATTCACTGCAGGCCCGGGACATTCAAATTCCTCCCTTCCTGTGGATGATCTAAAAAGGCATGCTTCCTTGCAAAGACCAGTATTGCAAAAAAGAAAACAAAAATATGAGGATGAAGGTTGCTTTTTTTTTTTTTTTTTTTTCCTATGCACGAGCCAGCCAGGGGGAACATTTTGGTCTCGTTTTTAAAAATCAGTGGTGGCGAAAGCACAGGGAGGAACAAGTTGTAAGTGGAGAATGCAGAACTCTCGATATCCCTTCGGTGTGGGTCAGGACAGTGTGTACAGAGGTTGGCCGCCATTCAGTAAATTCTGCATGAAGCAGTCTGAGCTCGTGGTTTTGGATTTACTTTTCTGGAGTGTGTTTTCCAGTGGAATAAGGCTTAGCCTTGAATGAGAGCTTTCTGTGCCTCGCTGAGGCTAGCGGCGAGTGTTTATTTTCATTGTCTTTGCATTTTGTTAGATTGTCGACCAGGGGAAAGTTAAGGCATATTGTGGTTAAGGATTTTTAATAGCCTGGGAGAGTTCTGTCTCCCTCCCTGTATGAGGGTTGTTTTAGAGAATTGCAATAGCTGCTTCTCATGGTGTCTGTATCAAAATTCAAGGATTGATTTGAAAGAAAAAATTATTCTAGTGGGAAAGTTTTTTTTGTCATACGTTCACTTACTATTCTTTCTCTTGTCCCGTCCCCCCCCCCCACAACTGACGTTTGACTAGCAATCTCCGATTATGGCCCTGACCAATTCAGGGCTCATATAGGAATAATACAAGTTTTAAAAATATTTTTAAAGGGAAGTTATTTGTGAGAAATACTTGATTTAGTTTACTCAGCTTTTCTCTTCTAACATAGTTTGTTTGATAGCCTCATTGGGTATGATTTATACTTTGACATGTTAGTTTAATGGAAGAAAGTTAATTTTGCTTTAATTATGCTAATTTATTAATATTTAATTTTTTTTTTCCGGGACCGGGGATCGAACTCAGGGCCCTAGTGCTCAGCGGCAAGCACTTAGCCCACTGAGCTGTACCTCCAGCCCTAATTTATTAATATTTAATTGAACGGTCATTTTACTTATGTAATTAGAGTACTTACCTATGTAATTGTGACTACTTGAGATGTTTAAAAACTAGGATTGTCTTTATAAGTTATTTCTCTACAACAATTTTATATGTTGCGTGGTTTTTGTCATTTGATGTTTAACAATGTTCCTCGATTTTTAACTTTTCTTTGTTATGAGAATTTTGGGTGAATTTCTCTTTTAGAATTTACTGTTAAGCAGTTCAACATGCAAAACTTAGAATAATGGATTAGGCAACTAATGAAATCTTCAATTTTCTGTTTATTCCTCCGTTGAAAGAGTGCATATTTTGGATTTTTTTAATGCAAAAAATATAGCTGGATTAGTCTAGAGAATGACTCACCCTTAATGATTTAGGGTGAATTAGTCTAGAGAAGAAAGGACAGCCTTTTGGTTATACCTGTTGAAGAGGCTATTGCTATAAAAAGCTGAGTTGGTTTTTTTGTTGCTGTTGTTTGTTTATTGAGACAGGGTCTTGCTTTGTAGTTCCTCCTGGCTTTGAACTCACCGTGTAGCACAGGCTGGCTTCGAATTTGCAGCAATCCTCCTTCCTCCTCAGTGCTGGGATTGCAGGGTGCATCACTATACCTGGTTAATTTTTTTTTTTTTTTTTTTTTTTTTTGAGACAGAGTCTCACTATGTAGTCCAGGCTGGCCTTGAGCTCAATTTGTAGCCCAGGCTGGTCTCAAACTCCTAAGGATACTCCTGTGTTAGCGTCCTGAGTGCTGGATTACAGGCATGTGCCCCACGCCCGACTTAAATTAGCTTTTTAATGGCAGATTGGTTGAACAATGACTCTTCCTAGTGTAGAATAGGTTTTTCTATGTATGTAGTTATGAGTGACCTTATAAGACCAGGGTTTTCATTATTTTGATGGATTTAATTGCCTTTTGGTATACAGGAGTGTATTAGTTTAAATACTGGTATTCATAATTAGAGAATTTATAATCCTTATCCTATGATGATGCTTAAATATTTATAAATCATAATTTATGACTTAATATACATAAGTATACATATCTTAAATTATGTCAGATTTTTTTTGCAAAGCATTTTTTATTTATATATCCATATACATATATACATAATTTTTAAAAACTTTTTTGCTTTTTTGAGACAGGGTCTCTATATAGTTCAGACTGATCCTGAATTCACTGTGTAACCCAGACTGCCCTCAAATTCAGGAGGATCCTTCTGCCTCAGCCTCCCAAGTGCTGGAATTACAGATGTCCACCACCACGCCTGGCAACATTTTAAATACTTGATAGACGAGCCCTTTTTAATTAAAAGCTTATCCTGAAATTCAGTTTTGAGATATTTTAATTACTGATTTTTGTCCACTTGTGGTAGACCTTATCATGAAATTATCAACCACATTTCAGTTTCAAAATTAAGCATATGTTGGTTCTCACATCTGCACAGTTGGAATTGGGAGTTACCCTCAGGTGTGGCTCTTTTTGAGTTCAAGGGCTGGTGGGGTTGAACATTCCATTTTCTTTCTTTTTGCAGTGCTGTGGATTGAACCCAGGGCTTCATGTAGGCTAGGCAAGTACTTTCCTACTGAGCTGCACCTGTGTATTTTTCCTATGGACGAGCCAGCCAGGAGGAACACTTTGGTCTCATTTTCGTTTATTTTTGTGTTTTTTGAGACAGGGTTTTACTATGCAGGTCAGGCTGGCCTTGAACTCATTTTGTAGCCCTGGCTGGTCTCAAACTCACAGCAATCCTTCTGCCTCAGCCTTCGAAGTGCTGAGATTACAGGCATGTGCCACTATGCCCAGACTGTTCTTATTTTATAAGACTGTTTTTTTGCAGTGGTGGTGAAAGCATAGCAAGTAGATATTTTTAGGTGAATAAAATTACCAAAAAGAAGGACTTAGGTTAAAACAGCTGGATCCAAGGGTTGAGCAAATGATTGCTGTTGGCTGGGGATGTTGTTCAGCAGCATAGTGCCTGCCCAGCAAGTGTGAGGTTGTGAGTTCGATTCCCAGTACCAAAAACAAAAACAAAACAAAAGAAGTTCATCAAATGATTGCTGTTATGTTTTATTTAGTAGTCATATGCATTTGTACCTGGCGTTAATAATATCCTCCATAGACCTTTCATATAATTTTCCACAATATCCTAAAGAAGAATATGTATTGTACATATTTTGGCATAAATGCTATAATAATTTATGCTGAACAATTACATGTCTGCATTTTATAACTTTGAACCTATTTGAGCTAACAGTAATTAAATTTTGTTTCTTCATTATTTTATACTTTTACATTTTTCTACAGTACATCTTCATGTTTCTTGTTTTTGTTTTGCTTTAGTGGTGCAGAGACCGAACCTCGGGGTTTGTACACTCTGCTAGAGCCCCATCCCCAGCCTCACCCCTTTTTGCTTTTATTGTCGTTCTCTTCTAGAGCGCTGGAAGTCTAAGGCAGGGTCTCAGGCAGGCTAGGCAAGTACATGACCACTGACTGGCACCCTCAGCTCTAGTGCACTTTAGGGTTCTGACATTGTATCCTCCTAAGATACAAAGAAATTAAATCTGCCTGTGTGAGACTGCATGAGCAAGGGTAGGTACATTCTGTAACTATTATTTTAAAACAATAACCCCATGGTTTAACTTATAAATACGATGTTTATTTACTGTATAAAGAAGTCCTGCGAATAAGAGGTTAATTTATGCGAGCTCCTGTGCAGTACTGGAGATCGAACCCATGGCCTCACGTGTTAGGCAAACACTATTGTGCTCTATTCCTAGCCAGATTGAAATAATTTATTGTAGGGACATTTGTATTTATGGTTTAGCTAATAGATTACTAAGGCTATTTTAACAATATTTAAATACTTATACTTCAGTACTCGAAATACTTTGTTTTTCCTATAGTTTGTTATGAGAATTGATTTGTATCTCATGGTTAATCTGGTGTTTACTTCTAGTCCTTTGGAAAGCACTTGGTTAATGAAAGTCAAGGACCACCAGAGGGAGCGTAGGGTCTGTGTATATATTTGGGTACTTGTGTTTTACCTTTGATCTGGAAGCAAAACATTTAAAATTTTGAATAAAATTTTATTTCAGCTCTCCAGAGCAATCAGACAAACATATTGAAAGTTAGGGAATGTAGTTGTTTGAAGTTATCATTTTTGTAGTAAAAATCAAAACTTTTTCCTCTCTCAAAAGAAGGTACATCTATTAGAAAAATGAAAGTGATACATTTTCAGAGTGAAATAATGGGTGAAGCAAACAGTCAGGCATCTATGAAAGTTAGGAAAAACCCAAATACTATGGTTTTTGTTTTTTGATACAAAGTCTCACTGTACAGTTCAGACTGGCCTAGAAGTGTACTACATAGCTTAGGCTGGCCTTGAAGTTGTAGTGATCCTCCTGCCTCTGCCTCCCTAGTGGTAGGATTACAGGTGTGTGCCATCATACCTGGCAAAAATGTTGTTTTAAGGTTAAAAATGTACATTTGAATTGTATGTTTTTGAAATTTCCCATTTTTTGAAGGAGAAATAAAAGGCAAAGAAAGATAAAAACTAGAAGAATGTGTTTTATTCCTCCTGTAGTTGTGACCCCTTCCTACGGTAAATTTCTAAAACTATGTGTAGCATTCTGCTTCAATCTTGTCAGTCTACAAATGATGTTAGACACAGTCCCTTGGAAATGGTCATCTGATTATCAGGAATAGGGTGTGAATCTCAGATGGATCTTAATTTCCTAACTCTGTACATTGAAGCACCTCCTTTGTTGTCACATGAAAATTACACAGTAGAATTTGAGAGTCAAAATGTTGCAATCACAGATTTAGGGTCATAATAAGTTATTTTTTTAAATGGATAAGACATCTTGGAGATTGAACCTTTATAAGAATATATTCTGAATGAGTATGAAATGGTTTTTATCCATTGTAAATATTAACCAGTGAAATTATTTCCATGTTTGATTTTTTGAAAAATCAATACAATAAAAGTCTTACAATCTTAATACATATTTTGGATTTTGTCTTTAACATAAAACATTATATAGGTAATATGGATATTTTGAAATTCTAGTTTTGGGAGGAGGTGTTATAAGAAAAAAGTTTTTCACTAAAGCATAACAGGGTAATTTACATGGATAAAAATTTGTTTCTCTTGAATTATTTATATCTCTCTTTCGAATCTTAGGTAAAACATAGATGTACAGTACTGAGAAAAACTGGAATGGTAATCTTTTCTATCTTACATTTATTTTCACTGTGAACTTTATAAATTCTTTTAAAATATCTTGTTGGTTCTAGGTTGACTTATAATTATTCAAGTTCGTATACACATGTAAATATAAATACCAAATATATTTTTTGCATTGTATAATGTATATGCATATAGCTGACACACTTACACCTAGATATACGCATGTGCACACACTTACGTGCTTATCGCTCTATCAGTACTCACTTACTTCCCGGGCTTATTTATATGTGAAACCTTACTTGTTTCTCTTCAGTGAAATCTTGCTACACCAAGAATAAAATATATGTGCCTGAAGAGACTGGGACAAAGTGTCCATAGCAGTTTCTCAGTGGCACTGAACTACTGATTCACACAGAGAGGACTTCTGGAAATACTGCTCGGAGTAGGAGAAGCCAGACATTGACGAGTGTGTACTGTATGAGGCCACTTAGGAAGAAGACAAGAGCAGGCAAAACTGAGGTGTGATGATAGAAATTAGGACAGTGGTTGCCTCTGGGTAGAGGTTGTGCTTACCCAGAAAAGGCACCAGAGAACTTTCTGGGGTAGTAAAGCTATTTGATACTTCATTTGGGCGTTGACAATTCCAGTGTGTTCTGTTTGGGTAGCTTTCTTTTTCATATCATTTTTAACTTAGACAAAAATGCAAGACTAGTACGAGGAACTTCTGTGTACCTGTAGCCAGACTCACTAGTTGTATACAATTGTTCAGACTTATTAGGCTGAATATTTAAAATTTGTGCATTTTACAGTATGTAAATTTTTGGTAAAGGAAAAAAGCTAAAACGTGTTTAAGATGAGGAGAATGATCTTGTTATCTGAAGAAAGAGAAATACCCCAACTAGGAATTACCCAGTCATTTACTCAGTGACGGAGCCTGAGGATTGCTGCTGTCTTTTGTGTGATGGGCACAGTTATGCCACTTGTCACTGAGCTACCCTGACAACAAGGGTCCTTTGGAAAAAAGCAGCGTTCTGAAATGGTTGAGGATATAACCCTCAGCAAGGCAAGCCTGCTTCGCGTTGTTACCATATGCATGCACCTGGGAAGTAGAGCTGATACCTAGCGCTGGCTTTCTGGGAATGGAAGGTGACGTTACTCCCGTTACAAGAGTTGAACACCTAGTACGCTAGGCTTCGTGTGGACATGCGCCGTCTCTACTGTCCTGAAACTTACTTGGCAAAGAGGAGAAGGGAAACTAATCTGGTTGTCATTTTTGGGTGGTGCTGTTTATCACAGGGGAAAGGTTGGTGCTTGCAAGCCGCATAAACTATTCCTGATTTCCAAGTGGTGCATGTGCCGCGTTCATTGATTTTTATACCCCGTAGCCCCAACAGAGTGATTTCATTTAAGTTAAAATCTATTTAAATCATAGTTTAAAGAATGAAATTGTTCTTAAAAGTCAACTTTTCTTCTATTTTTTTAATAAAACTTTTACTTGAAAAATCTCTTATTTTTATTATTATCATACTGGGGTTTTTTGTTTTTTGAGACAGAATCTTGCTATGTAGCTCAAGTTTCCCTCAACTTGCTTATAACCCAGGCTGGCCTTGTACTCAAGATCATCCTGCCTCAGCCTTCCAAGTGCTGGGATTTACAGGGGTGTGTGCTCATGCCTGGTTCTGGTGTTTTTTTTTTTTTTTTTTGTCTTTTTGAGACAGGGTCTGACTATGCAGTTCAGGCTGGCCTCCAACTCCAAACAATCCCTCTGTCTGAGCCTGGGATTACAGGTGTGTGCCACCATGCCTAGCCAGTTCTGTTTTAATATGTGCTCATTACAATTAGGATTAGGTATAATTTGCGAATATTCATTCTTTTTTTAAAAGAATCTTGTTTTGCATATATATCAGAAAAGCATTTATTTGGCTTTTTGGCTTTTTTTTTTACTAAGGTATAAGATGTTTGAAGTAATTAGAGGGCTAACCATATGCATCAACATATAGTCATTAGGGGGCTGGGGATATAGCTCAGTGGAATAAGCGCCTGCCTAGCAAGCGCAGGGTCCTGAGTTCGATCCCCAGTACCGCCAAAAAAAAAAAAAAAACCATATAATCATTGATATTTAAAATAAACATTTTAGCTTTATTAATCTAAACCATACCTTTATATGGTCTGTATATCTTTCATCACAAACATTAGTTCATTAGGCTGGATCTCAGCACCCAGAAGGCTGAAGCAGGAGGATTGCTGTAAATTTGTTTATGTATTTATTTTTTTGTCTTTTTAAGACAGGGTCTCACTATGCGGCTCAGGCTGGTCTTGAGCTCACTGTAGCCCAGGCCGGCCTCAAACTTGCAACGATCGTCCCGCCTCAGCCTCCTGAGTGCTGGGATTACAGGCGTGTGCCACCACACCTGGTTGATTGCTGGAAGTTTGAGGCCAACTTGTGGTACAGAGTTCAAGGCCCCCCTGAACTACATAGTGAAACCCTGTCTCAAAAAGATAAAACAAGCAGGGCATGGTGGTGCATGCCTATAATCCCAGTAGTCAGTACTCGGGAGGCTGAGGCAGGAGGATCATTGCAAGTTCGATACCAGCCTGGGCTACAAAGTAAGCTCAGGCCAGCCTGAACTGCATAGCGAGACCTTGTCTCCAAAAGACAAAAAAAAAATATATATATATAAAATAAAAACAAAACATAAGTTCATTGAGGAGAAAAATGACAGATGTCATAAGATCAATCAACACAGTTAAAGGACTTTTTTGATTTAATGAGCAAGTCCATGTTCCTCTGAAATGGCAGACTAGGCCTTGTCTGTCTCCTATACACTGCATTTTATTGGTTGTTGAATATGAGGAAAACATTATTTGAAAGTATTTATCTGCTAGAATTTTATTTTGAATTGTCATCCTCAGCAGGATAGAATGAAAACATTTGTAGGCAGCCCTTTCTTTTTCTGACATGTACAGCAGTGGAGAGCAGATTATAAAGAGCCCCCATCCATGTTACGCTGTCCAGATCGTTAAGGAGCCTCCACATGCACATTCCCCATGTTATGCATTTCACCCATCTTGGTTGAGGTGCCTATTCTTTTTTGGAGGGGGCAGTACTAGAGGTCGATCCTAGGCCTTTTGCACTGAGGCACACCCCCATCTTTTTAATTCTTTATTTTTGAGTCAGGGTCTTGCAAAGTCACCAAGTTGCCCAAGCTAGGCTCAAACTTGCAGCACCACTCCCAGTTTAAAGTGCTTTTTAAACCGTGAAATTATCACAGATATTACAAATCACAGTACTATTAGCGTACGAGTTTTTTTTTTCAAAAAATTTGTTAAAACTTAAAATCACTCCTTTATCTCAGAGACTTGACTTTAGATAAATGTTAATTGTGAAACTATTTTTGTCTTCAGCATCTTAATGTCAGTTCATAGCTTTGAAAAGAAAGATTAATTTTTAAGCTTCTCATTATAATATGTGGGTCTGACTTCCCCACCACCTCCGTGGAGCAAGGCGGTGCTCGTTAGCAGCGAGGCTGTCTTGGGTGTGCAGTGTCTGAGGGTGCAGCTGTCTGCATATTCCTTTGTGAGACTTTCTCTGAAACCTCAGTCATTGCAGTGCTCTAACTGCTGCTCCTTTTTAGGCTCCAGATCTGTATTGCTGTTGATCTAAACTCAAGGTCTAAAGTTTCCACCTGTGTCTTGAAATAAAATATATTTATGGAGCCTCTTTGTAGCAACCGTACCCAGCATCCCGTCCCAGCATCCCGTCCTTCCAGCTTCCCTTCTTAGCTGTTTTTAATGACTGTTATTCTTTCTGGTCATTGATTTCCTCTTACTCTATTTCTTATGTTAAACAATTCCCTTTTCTTTTCTAATTTTAAAAGGTTTCCTTTTCTTTTTATCCCTTTCCTGTCCACTATATGTGTCGTAATCTGATTAATATTTTAAAGCAAGAAATTACCACCAATCTGTAGTGAACTTCATATATATCAAAATTAAGATATGTTCCTGAAGTAAAATAGGACATTTCCTTCCCTTCCAGAAAAGGCTTCCGTCAGCCTTATAGGCAGACACATAACTTTTAAGGCCTAGGTACTATATTTATGTGCAGGTGATATGGTAGATTGCCAAATCTGTTTTCTATCTTTATTCTATTTGATTTGCTTTGTTGGCTCAGATCATCTGGTGGCTGGCAGGGCCACAGTTTAATCAAGGGGTTTGAACAACAGACTACTTTAGACCATAGGTGGGGCCCAGGGTAACTTCCTTCAAGTTTCCAATATCTGCAGGTACTCTGCAGGAGGACAAAGGGTGAACTGTGCATATATAACACATTCCCTGAAGACTGCTCCTGTCTCTTGGCCAAGTCTGCTTCCATTAAAACTCCTTTACTGAGAGGGACGTGGTACCGATTCCCTTGTCTTCTCTTCAGACGCTGCTGGAATTGAAGTGTGTCAGAAAGATGGGAGCCTGGGCTTAGTCAGGAAGATATAAAATCAAAGGGGAAGAAGTGACACCACTGTATTCTCATGGCAGTTGTGCTGCTTAGGCCTGATTCCTTTTCAGAGAGATTGTAGTTTATCATCTGGCTTGACTTTGGTCAGCTTCTAGAGATTTCCATTCTTTTGGGAAATGTTTGAATTTCCTTCTGGTAGGAACCTAAACCCAATTAAGATTGCTGACTTTGGGGATAAGAAAATGAAATTTTTGCTTGTATTGTACTAGATAATCAAGGTTATTTCATTATTTTCTTCCAATGGGAACTATGAATAATATGAGGATTCAGAAATGCTTACACAAAAATTAATTTAGTGGTTTTTGTAAAGAATAAAAAAAAGGAGAAAAATATATCACCTCTGGGACTCCTGGTATGGTAGAGCAGACACTGGAATGAGGTTCAGAACTGTTGCAACTAATTAGCTGTCTAACCTGGGGCACATTGAAGTTACTCACCCTTTCTGAGTTCACTTTAACTGTGAAATGAGTGGGTGGGGTTAGATAACATCTAATGTCCCTTTCCAGCAAGCTCTGATATTCTAAGATGAAGGGTTTCTCAGGGGGAAAAAAAACAAAACTAGTTTATATTTTGTTCCTAGTTAAAGATTTCTCAGTGAATGTTTCATATACACATTTTTCTATTTTCATTAGATATTAGGAAAAGAAGTGATCTGGGTGTGGTGGTTCAGGTCTGTAATCCTAGGTACTCAAGAGGCTGAGGCAGGAAAATCTCAAGTTTAAGGTCGGCCTGGATAAGTTAAACCCTGTCTCAAAATAAAGAGGGTGAGGTTTTAGCTCACTGGTAGAGTGTTTGCCTAGAACACCTGAGGCCCTGGATTCAGTCTCTAGCACTACAAAATAGATAAACCGGTCAAAAATGTGTTTCATGAAATGTGTTAGATCTCAGTGTTTAACCTGTCTGTGCCCCTCCACTGAGTTCACTCTGCCCCTGGCCTGCGCCTGCTGCTGGTAGTGTTACTCCTGCTGTTCTTGACTTTTCTTTTCATCTCTGCTTTACAGTGTGACTTTTGTCTCCTTTTTCTCTGCTGCTTCTTGGCACGGCTCTTCTCTGACTCTCCTTTGTTACTCATATTTTATTATAATTGTGGAGCTCACTGAGTGGACCCTTGAGCTCAGATTGTTTCTAATTTAAGTTCAGATATTCCAACTGTTTCTAAGGTTAATGGGACCCTTGTGCTCCACAGTACAGTGACCGAGAGATGAACACTAGGGTGCAGGGAGTAGGCAGGCCTGAGGGAGAAGGGATGGTGTGCATGAGAATTTCTAAGGAGTTTAAAACTTTTTGCCTGTAAACCCTAGGGTACAATTTTAAATTCTAATGGTGGAGCCTCTGCCAGTGATACAAGGTTTGTCCTGAGGTCCTCACGGACTGTGAGCTTCTGGGAGGCAGCAGGTGCCCTCCTCATTCTGAATCCTCGGGGTTCAGTGGCGCAGAAGTGCTGCTGAGTGACATAAGAGGTGGGGTTGGGACTGACGCTTCTTTTCAAGGGGCTTTGCGGTCACCTGGGGATTCAGTGTATTGCTTGAACTCTTAAGATTGGAATTGAAATCTTACCACTACCACTTTGCGATGTTACACAGGATGTTTAGTTTCTCTAAGCCTCAGTTTCCTCACCTGTAAAATAGGAAAGTGATAAGATTAATACTTCAAGGTTATGAGGATTTAATGAACCAATCCGTATAAGCACTCAGCTCAGTGTTTGCTGTGTATCTTCAGTAACTATCAAATACTATTGTAGTTTCCATAATAAGCATTGCTATGTACTAGGTGTTTATTACATGGTTAGTTTCTAAGTAGTGCTATGAAAATACAAGCTATGGCCTTTTTCTCAGAAACGATTGAACATGTGCACAAGTAGACAAATAATTGAGTATCTATGGTGAATGGCAAAAGAGTGGTTTACTTAAGAGCTCAAGAGGCAGGAATAATTGCTTAGCAGAGGAGAATTTCAAGGTGTCAGAACTTGACCCTGAGTGCTGGACTAGTTAGCAAGTTGACAGGCTTCTGGGAGCCATTCTGTGCCTAATCTTAGCCCTGTACTGTGTAATCTTAAGTTAGTTAACTTTCCCCCTAGGATTGTTGCAAGAATTAATGAGTTAATACATCAAGTCTGTAGAACTGTGTCTCAAACACTGTTAGAGCTTGGTAAGTTCTGACTAAGTTGAGAGAAAGGAGAATGCATTTGAGAAAGAGCACTCGGTGAGGAGGAAGGGCAGGTGCCTGGGTTCCTGTGAAATGCTGCCGACGTGGTCAGAGGGCTGACTGTTGGGAAGTTGTGGGACACTGTATCGGAGCAGAACTAGACATGATTAAGCTGAGGAGTATGACGTCTTTCCCGTATGCAGTGAGGGAACTTGAGAAGATTTCTTGGGTTATCTGGCAACGGTTCTTATGTGTTTCAGATCACACTTCTGAGTCTGTCTCTAGCATTTCTTGTTACCTTCACTGATTTAGAAATAACTGAACTTTAGTCAGGTGGGGTAGCACACACCTGTAATCCTAGCACTCTGGGAGACTGAAGCAGGAGAGTCCCAAGTTCAAGCCCAGCCTGGGCAACTTAGTTATTTATGTCTCAAAAAAAAAAAAAAAACTTAAAAAGAGGGCTAGGGGTATAGCTTAATGTGAAGTTTCTGGGTTCAGCTTCTAGTTCCACAAACAACAAAAGTCTGAAACTTCTATGCAGACTGATTTTACCAGTGACTCTCATAACCACCTATTGAATCATCAGGCCTCTTTAATTTGCTCATTTCTCATAGTACACATGTTTTGGGCTGCTTTTCTCACTTCACTTACATTCTAGTTGTTTATATAACATCATTACCTTCTCCAAAGTGTGGTGGGCTCCTCTACTGTTTCCTGGTCTGCCCTCTACCTGCGCAGGCTTGTTTCCGAAGCACAAAGCCACACAGTGGGAAGAAGCGGTGAGAGGGAGAAAGGGAGGGAGGAAAGGGAAATACCCTCTGCTCCCGCCACCTTGTTTCCCGGAGGAGGTGGCAGGGCACTGAGGGTTGGAGGAAATAAGTCACGTGCCTAAGATCTATACTAACTACTGACCAGGTCCGCGGGTTGTGGGGCTGTTTTTACTGTCATCTCTGTAATTCTCAACCACCTGAGTGAGAACTTTACAAGCGTTACCAATACTTTCTTTCCTGTATCTCTTGAACACCAATACAACAATAATTTTACTACCAGCAGCAACATGCTTATAATCCACCCACCTGAAGGAGAAGCCCCTGATTGCATTTGTTGGATGAGCATCACTGTTCCCAAGGTAGTGTTTAAAAACCCAGCTCACACTCCAAAAAGAAGGGCTGTCGTCAAGAAATCCACCAATAACAAATGTGGTGGGGCTGTGGGGGAGAAGGAGCCCTGCTTCACTCTTGACGGGAGTGTAATCAGTACATCACTACCAGTGGAAATCAGTGTAGAGATTCCTCAGAAAACAAAACTAAAAAAAAGCAAACAAATAAAAAGTAAAACTAGAGATTCCTTTGACCCCGCTGTGCCCCTTCCAGGTATCTTCCTGAAAGAGTTAAAAGCAAAATATTACAGTGGTAGATGCCCACCCGTGTTTATAGCAGCTCAGTTCATAGTAGCTAAACTTGGAAACAGCCCAGATGCCTATCAGCAGATGAATGAATAAAGATGTGGTTTCTATGTATAGTGGAGTACTACTCCGCCATAGAGGATAAACGAGTCATTTTTAGATAAATGGATGCACCTTGAGTGGCTGATTTTTATTTATTTATTTATTTGTTGGTATCAGGAATTGAACTCAGGACCTTATGCTTGCCAGGCCGGCACTTATGCCACTGAGCCATATCCTTGACCCCTGCACCTTGAAACCATAAGTGATATAAATTAGACACACAAATCACGTATTTTCTCTTGTGTTGGGACTCCGAAGGGTAGATAAAAAGCAAAATGAAGAATAGGTATTGGGAAGTAGGAAGATGGGGAGAGGAGAAAGGGAGGGCAAAGGAGGAAGAGAAGGAAGGGAAAGAGGATTTTAGAAAAGAGAATGGAAGGGAAAAAATGGAAACAGCCTTTGTAAATGGGGAGGGGAAAACGGTTGAAGGGAGAGGAGGGGGATGGAGAAAAGAAGAATGAAGTTACATTATGTGCAGATACAAATTTCCTGTGGTGAGTATGATCATTACGTGTGGCAAGTACGTACAATAAAACGAATTTTAAAAAAACCAAGACTCAACCTGGGTGCTGTAATCTCAGCATTCAGGAGGCTGGAGGATCACTGTGAGTTCGAGGCCAGCCTGAACTATGCAGCAAGAACCTGTCTCAAACAAACAAACAAACACCACCAAGACTCAGAAATCAGCTTTGAGAAGAAAAGGGTTTCTTTCAGAGTTATAACAGTGTTTTAAACATAGATAGATGTCTGAAAAAGGTGGCCCTCTGGTTTCCATCATGGTGGAACACAGGTTCTCTTACAGAGCTATTGGTGGAATAGCGTGCAAACTTGGGAGCCGTTGTAACTTCAGCGTCTCGGGCCGCCTCTCCACTTGGCTTGCAGTGGTCTCTCCCGCGGTAATAGGCACCGCCCATCATGGTGAAAACCTTATTTAAATGTTGCTTTCCTTCTTAGATGCAGTGTGATGGAATATCTATGAAGCCCAGAGCTTAGTGTGTGGCCACACCAGTTGCTCAGAAATACTCCCTCCTCTTTTTACAGAGCAGGTGTTTTTCCCTCATATGTAAATAATACAGTTCCTAATCACAACTCAGTATCTCATCACTTGCCTTTATTCCCTTGAAATACATTTGTTTAACTGTGGCATGATAACTTCTCTGCATTTTGAAAATTTGCATAGTATACAAATACTTTTTAGTCATCATAAGCATAATTTTATCGTGAAATCATGGTAAAAATTCTGTTCTGTCTTCCCATGATTTAAAAAAGAAGAAAAAGTGGCCTAAGTTATGTAAAAATGCCTAGACCTCTATAAATTCTCCCACATTCCTTCCCCAAAAGCAGGCTTCTGGACCAGATTGTTTTTACTGAAATACTGCTCTTCCTTTGTCATTTTTTAAGCCCTGTGAAGTTGAACTGTATAGTTCCCAAATGTCTATACTAAAGTGTTTCTTCATGTCTTGAATGGCCTGTATCAGATCACTGATTTATATTTCCCACGGTTTGGTTTCTTTTTCTTAAACTTTATTTTTCTGAAGGGGAACGGAAATTTGTTTTTCTTCTTCTGATCTGCCATTTATTTTGTATTTAGGTGGTCACCCCGCATGCCACGTTTTATCTTTTAATTATTCTGCTAAGAGAGGACAAAACCTGCTTAGATTTTGGTGTTTTTCTGAGGAGTGTGTGTATGTAGGTAGGTTTGTCTTAACCTCTTTGTGTAATTTATAGGAACTTCTATTTCTCTTTTTAAAATACTTTTTATGTTGAACCATTTTATTGTTGTAAAAAATTTTGTTGAAAAGACCTTCTGAACTGTATAGATGGTTGCCGGCCTTCCCTTTTAATTTATGGAGTAATGTAATAAATCTCATTTGCTTTGCTTTTAGACTATTTTTTATAATTTGACTTCTTCAGGTATTAACCACGTAATTCTTACAGCGACAGAGAACGTATTTTTGTCATTTTCATTTTAAACATGTGCTCCTTGGCTGTCTTCTGTCCACTGCCATTTTCTAGTTTGTACCACTTCCTACTTTTGGTTTGTTCTCCTAAAAAGTGAGGAGATTTATGTTACGTCACGCATGCTATTTATTTGGACCAGGGCCCTGTGCCTGCTGGGCAGCTACTCTCCCGTGAGCTGTGCCCAGCCCCCTGTGCATTTTCATAGACTGTGATCTGTTATAGAAGAGATGCATCTTTTTAATGTAGATATATTCTAGATCTTTGTCTAATTCATCAT
Source organism: Dinomys branickii (assembly GCA_004027595.1). Classification (NCBI taxonomy): domain Eukaryota; kingdom Metazoa; phylum Chordata; class Mammalia; order Rodentia; family Dinomyidae; genus Dinomys; species Dinomys branickii. Next base: position 22,465 of record PVLD010003976.1, read on the forward strand.
AAAATCTTACTAAGTTTTTGGCTAGAGTTTTCAGTTTGGGCTCTTTCTTCTGTGTTGTTTTTGTTCATTGAATGCCTCTCTTCTATTCCCATTGAACAAACTTTTTTTAGTCTTTTTTGAGACAGGGTTTCACTATGCAGTTTTTGATACTACCACATGCTAAACATTTTTATATACATGTTTATAACTTCTAAACAAGTGTGAGTGAGTTTTTCCTCTTTTTCTTAGGTCCTAGATTCAGGATCTTTATATATAGTCTATTTTTGTATCTAAGGATATTGATAATAGTATATGAGAATTTAATACTTTACATGAGTTAATTTTTACAATTATCTAGCTTTTCCAAACCAAATTTGTTAGTAAATAAAATAATTTAACATTTTCTAATCTTCTTAATCCAATGTTCATAATTTGTCAATTTAACTTTTGATCCTTATCATTTTATTATTCTTTAATGTTTAAAATTTATCATTGACTTTTCTGAAAGAGTAAAATAAAGATATATTTTGTAACCTATATTTTATATAAATTGGGTTAACAGGATATGTAATGATGTGAAAGTAGAAACTTTAAGTCATTAGTTCTCTTTTAATTTGTACTTACTCACTGAAGATAGCATGTAATTAATATAAAAGAGGCAAAGACCTTTAAAAACAAAGTGACCAAACAGACATAAGTCACTTGAGAAATAATGAGCAGGATGAGGAAATGGGAAGAAGATATCTTTACACCAGTTATCTGAGGCAAGATAGTTTCTGTGTTTGAACATTAAATTTAGCTCTGAGCTTCCTGGCAAGCAAGAGAAAAAAGGAAGCAGGATGGGTTCATAGTTACTGTCTGAGAAAGAAAGCTTATCAGTTTTTCAGAACAGAGAAATCTTTTCTGAGTTCTGAGTTATAAAAGAAGTTACGTGAATTCTTGTGTAAAGAATATAATTTATATTTTCATTTTTATAAATTATTAAATGTCTGCTATTGCTGTCTTAGCTGTTGTGTACAGTTACATGTGTTATAATTATATTTCTCAAACTAAGTTCACATCCACTGTTGTCAGAAGTGGAAATACCATAGCTGTGGTGTGTTTATGTATTGCCTCTAGAATTCTAGCCATTGACGAACAGGAAACTGAAAGCTAAAAGTTCAGGAAATGTGTTGTATTTAGAGTGTATGGAAAAATATATGTGATACTTGACTCCATAACCATTTCAGGACTGAAAACTTTACGTATTCAAAGATGAGTGTTAAGGATTCTTAAACCACTGCTGTCAGATGCTTAAATATGATAATAGATACAGTATGTGCTTTCTAGGCCAGGACATTGTGCAATGCTAGAAAAAAGATGCAATAGATTATTATATGTGTTCAGCTATATTCTTTCAGGAGATAAAACAGCTGGCACGTCAGCTGGATTCCTCAAGGATGTTTTATTTTCAGAGGATTACAGGGTTTTTGTTTTAGTTTAATTTCAAGGAAGGGAGGACCCTGTCTTACAAGGTAGTCAGGCCCCTTTACTCTTAGGAGCTTCTGGTGGTGAGTTGGTTTGGTTGGTTCCTTATATTGAAAAGAACTTTGTTTTTCTATAATTTATTAATATACTCTACTGTTTTCTTAGTGTTGAGAAGATTATTAATTGATTAGAATTATTTAAAAAGTTAAATGTATCTCAGACATTTTCTTAGGTATTGTGACGTTTTAGGAGCTTCAAAATACTACCTGTACAAGTATTTAAAGTTAAAAAATATTTGTTAGAGGAGATGAGATGAATGTATATGCCTGGTAGAACTAAATTTTCTGTTTCTAGGTTTAGCAATTTTAATAGGATACTGTGTAAATGGACTTACCTTTCCTACTCTTTGAGACAAGTATGAGGTTTTAATAGTTTCTTTCTTTCTTTCTTTCTTTCTTTATTTATTTATTTTGAGACAGGGCTCACTATGCAGTTCAGGCTGGCCTTGAGCTCACTTTGTAGCCCAGGCTGGTCTCGAACTCGTAACAGCCTTCCTGCCTCAGCGTCCCGAGTGCTGGGATTACAGGTGTGCGCCACCACGCCTGGCTCTTTATAGCTTCTTTAAAGTGGAAATTTTTTTATCTTGTATTTTTGTTGCTGCTTCATTGTTGTATATTTTAACAAAATAGGTAACATGATTATTTCACTGCAGTTTTATGATTTGAAATTGTAGTCACAAAATATTTAGGGCCTAGATTAAGTGAAACTTTTATTATAAAGTTTTCTGTAGGAATTTTATCTATAGTATATATTAGTAATTATAATATCTTCATTAAAATTTAGTCTCTGGTCAGGATTGATTTCAGTTTGACTCTGTTAGGACCATGTGTTCAGCCCTAACACAAGTGGCCAGGGGATGGATGGCGCTAATGTCAGAGACTGGCCTGGTCCAGGGGCGCCAAGCAGCGACCTCCAGAGGAAAGTCCTAGAGTGTCACTCCCGGCTGAAAGGAGCGCAGGTTGTGGGCTTGGGCTAAGGTGCTGGTGCGGTGGGAGGGAGCTGGGCTCACGCAGTAGTTGAACTATTGTTGCCCTGGAGGCTTCCCTTGCTTTCTTCTCTTATATTACATATTCATTGTAGGAAAATTTAGGGAATATAAATCAGTGAAGAAAATAAAGATTTCCTGTGACATTGCTTTTCCTTTTTGATTATTTTTACCTAATTTCCCTAAAACTTCACTTAGCATGTAGGCTACTTTTATCTCAGCTGTATTTGAAAAGATGCTTTTTGAATTGTTCTTTCCACAAATTGTGTTTCTAATAACGAAAAATTATGAAAGAAATAGATGTTAAAATTCTTTACTTTTTTTTTTTGGTCATATCGGGCATCAAACTCATGACCTCATGCTTGCAAGGCAGGCACTGTGCTATATCCCTGGCCTCTTAAAAATTTTTAAAGTCTTAATTTTTATTTGAAATGATTCTGTTAATTACTGTGTCTTTCATGAGGCACTGTGGCATAACGGGCATACTTTTAAAAAAACACAGACCTGTCAGTCTGAGTGGTTCTTACATGGGAAACAGGAAAAATGGAGACCAACAGGCCTGTCTGTAAGCTCTTTGGGAGCAAGGGCTAGGTCTTTCTCCTTACCATTATGTCAGTGTCATCACACACAGGGCTTGACTTACAATAAGTGCTCCGTACATGGTTGTTGAATGGGTTGATGAATCTCTCTGAGTACGTTTAGTAACCTGCACTTCCTGTGCTGTGGACAGTCGAGACCAGTTAGGTTCGTCTGAGGCTAAGAGCCTTTCTTATGCTCAGCCATTTCTTCCTTCATTAATGAAAATTTAACAGTGATTTTTTTGAAAAGGTGTATGTGTGTACACACAAAAACAAAAAGTGGAAATTTCTCCTTTATCCAAATCCCATTCACAAGAATTGACGGTTTAGGCCAGGTATGGTTGTGCACGCCTGTAATCCCAGCACTCAGGAGGGTGAGGCAGGATTGCCACAAGTTCGAGGCCAGCCTGGACCACAGAGTGTCTCAAAAGCAAAACAAAAAAAATTAATGGTTTAGTATTTTCTTTCTAGATATTTTATCCACATTAGAAATGTATATGCATTCTTTGTACAAAGAGGATATTTATATTCTGTTCTATAACTTTCCTGCATGAAAATTTCCCACATTTTTCCTATTGCAGTAGTGTTGTGTTTAATAGCCTCTTCATATATTTTTGCTTGTTTCTGTGACGATATCTATAGGCAGTTTTTTAGAAGTGGTATTGCTATGGTAAAAGATTTTTGGTGCTGGGGATATAGCTCAGCAGTACACCACCTGCCTGGCAAGCACGAAGTCGTGAGTTAGATTCCCAGTTCCCCCAAAAAAACTATGGTAAAAGATTGTTAATATTTTATATATATTGGCAAATTTGCCCTTAAAAATATTATGCTAGTTTTCCTACTCACTAAGGATGTGAAGTACTATTTTCTGATAACATTTACATTTTCGTTTGTGGCCAGAGTCGGATGTGGGATGCCAGGGAAGCAGCAGCGTGTGAAATGGTCAGCATGTGAGCTCAGGAGCCTTCTGTGTGGGTTCGCTGTTCACTAGCAACATACCCGCTGACGAATTACTCCCGCCTGTCAGCTTGACCATCTGGAAATCGCAGTATCAGCCAGGGTTACTGAGAGGGTCTATCCTAGAGCCTTCCTTCTAGGAAGGAAGGACAAACTGTGCAAACCAGTACCTGTGCTGGGCGCGAAGTAGTGTCATGCTCTTTTCTATCAAGCAATAGCGAAAGCCTGCCAGGTAAGACAGTATTGGATGAGAGAGACCTGAAGGAAATGTGCAGCTGGGCACGGGGCATGCAGGGAGCCCCAGGCACGAGCACTGAGGAGGAGCTTTCGGGAGGAAGCGCAGAGAGGCCAGCGTAGCTGAGCAGAGCGGGCCGGGAGGGTGCTCAGAACCGTTTCTGAGGTGGCCAGTGACCGGGATGTCAGGCTTTAAGCATAAGACGGACTTCGGATTTTATTCTGTGTGAAATGGGAAGCCACTGGAGTGGTGCCAAAATCATTTTTTTAAAAACCAGTTTGATTGTCACAAATGATTCACTTTTCTGTTTCCTTTGGAATAAAGTTCAAATACTTTATTCTGGCACAGAGGTTCTTTATTGTCAGACCTCTGCCTGTTTATTTAGCATCATCTGCCTCTTTCCCACATGTACCCTTCACTTTAGCCAATTGGATCACATACAGTTCCCTCGGTGGATCATGATGATTCATGGCTCTGTGTTTTTCCACACATTTTTGCCCTGTGAGAAACTCCCCCGTGCTGACATGGTCACTAGCTCAGTTTTAGAGGGTCCTCTCTGTGCTCTTGTTCTGTCCACATCCTATCTGCTGGTCACTTTGTCCTCAAACCACAGCCTTTGAATGTGCTGTGTTCTTTTTATCAGCCTTGATTTTCCTCTCGCCATACCCTTGCCAATGGAAATCGTGCCTGCCCTTCAAGTGTGAGCTCGAAATGCTGCTATCCATCCCCTCTTTGGACACGTATAAGCATTTTATAGCTCTTTTATGCCTCATCATTGGTACCTTGAATTAAAATATCTCTTTGTCTTACCTCACAGAAAATCTTTTGCCTTCCTTATTTCCATTTTATTTGGAGCTTCTCATGGGCTTTGTGCACATTTCTTGTTCAGGAGGTTTCATGTTGTCTGTACAACATGAATATAAGTAGAAAACTATTGGCTTTCAAGCTGCTAAGAGCAAAAATGAAAATGAATGGACAATTTAAATGAGATACTTATCCCATTAACAAATTTACTGTATTGTTGGCAGTAACCCCCAGTTTTTTTCATATACTTCGAACTATAGTAGCAGAGATTTGTGTGCAGTCTTGGTGAAATGTATTCAGACCCCTAAATATCTGCACTCGCTCCCTGGCATGATCAAACCTCTGAGATCACCAGCTTACAAGGAGAGAAGGCCTCTTTTGGCTCATGGTTTCACAGGTTTGGTCTGTGGGCACGTGGCTTTCTTGCTTTGGGGCCTGCTGCGAGGCAGAGCATCCTGGCAGGAGCACATGGCGGGGCAGAGCTCCTCCCCTCCATACTAGGCCCCAGTGTCATCCAGTGACCCAGCTTTCCCCCAGGCCTCACCTCCCTGTAGCTCCACAGGCTGTGACCAGACCTTTAACACACGGGCCTTTGGGGACGTCGCAGATTCGCACTGTAAGATGTTCATGGGTTCTGACCTGTAGCACTTTTGGAAATCATCTTAAGAAAGTAACAAAACTAGGCCTGGTGTGTTGTGGTGTATACTTAGAATCTCACACTGAGAGGCTGACAGGAGAATCCTAAGTGTGAGCCCAACTTGGACAATTTAGCAACTCAGTGAGACCCTGTATTTAAAAACAAGTTTGGTGGTGTGAATCAGTGCCAAGGCCCTGGATTCAGTCTCTAGTTCCATAGATAAACAAATAAATATTGTATTTTAGCCCAGCGTGGTGATGCACACCTGAAATCCCAGCACTTGGGAGGCTGAGGCAGAAAGGTCACCACGAGTTTGAGGCCAGACAGTGAGTTCAAGGCCTACATAGCAAAAACCCTGTCTCAGAACAAACAAACAGAAAACCACCACTACCACAACAAAACAAAGTAAATAAATATTTATTTTTTGTGAGAGGCACTGTGCAAAGTGCTTTACATGTGTTACTTTAATGCTCAGAATCCTAAATTGTAAATAATGTTTAACTTCATGTTTTAGACAGGAAACAGAGGTACAGTGTGGTTGAAGCTAGTTGTGTTAAGCCAAAATTCTAATTTAAGATTATTTCAAGAATCTACTCCTAATTATGTGATATGATATGATATAATGAAAGCATGGACACAAAAACCTTCACAGCATGTTAGATAGTACAGTATAAATAAATTAGAAGCAGTGTACATGTGAGTTATGGCCCATCCATTCAACAGAATAATTTTATAAAATTCACGTGATAAAAGTTTACAGTCAGGTTTCCAACGTACTCATTGAGTTGTGCAGCTGTTGTTACTGTCCCAGTTCACAGCATGTGACCAGTGCCCATGTGTGGCCTTGTCTACCCCGCTCCCGAGCCCTGGACAGCACAAGGCCCCTTCCCATATGAGAATGTGCCTGTTCCAAGCCTTTGGCAGACTGACGCAGGGTGTGGTCTTTCTCTGCTGCCTTCTTTCATGTAGGTGATGTTCTCAAGGTTCGCTCATAGTATTTTGTTACTGGGTAATATTTCATTGTATGAATCTGCCACATTTTGTTTATCCATTATCAGTTAATGGACATTTGGATTATTTCTACTCTTTCGTTATTATAATGGTATTCTGAACTTTTGTGTATAGATGTTTTTAAAAATTTTTTTAATATTTTTGGCTTTTTGAGACAGGGTCCCGCTATGCAGCTCAGGCTGACCTTGAGCTCACTTTATAGCCGAGGCTGGCCTCAAACTCACAATGATCCTCCTGCCTCAGCCTCCCAAGTGCTGGGATTACAGGCGTGTGCCACCATGCCTGGCTAATGTGTATAGATTTTTGAGTGGATGTATATTTTCATTTTTTCATGGGAATTCACTTAATTGTAACTCTTTTTTTTGGGGGGGGGAGTAGCAGGAATCAAACTTAGAACCTTGCACTTGCCAGGTAGGCACTGTGCTGCTGAGCTATATCCCTGGCCCAGGTGATTCACTTAAAAATGGAATTGTTGCATGAAGTAGCAACGTTGTTTTTATGATTATTATTACTGTGTCATCATCGTCATGGCCACCAGCTCTGGGCTTGAGCCCACAGCCTTGCACATGTCAGGCATGTGCCCACTGCTGATGTACGTCTCAAGTCTTCCTCCTTTTGGGAAGCTGCAGTCCTGCTGAGATGCCCTGGCTTGCTTGTAATTCATCATGATCCTCTCGCCTCAGCCTCCCGAGTAGCTGGGGTCACAGGGGTAACCACAATGTCAATTTAACTTTTTGAAGAATTACCAGACTTTTCTAAGCAGCTGCACCATTCTGTGTTCCTGCTAGCATCTTTCTTCGCATCTTTCTCAGTATTTACTGTTGTCTTAAAAACAGTCATCCTGGCGGGCGTGTAGTGGTGTCTCACTGTGATTTTTATGTGCATGTCCTTAATTACTCTGATGTTGAGCACATGTGCTTACGGCCATTCGTACATCTTTTTTGGAGAAATGTCTAAGGCCTTCGCCCATTTTTAAATTGCACTGCATTTTTATTATGGAGCTGGAGGAGTTCTTAATATATTTTAGATACAGATCCCATTGTCAGGAGTGTGGTGTAGTGCCAGGTATGGTAGCTTACACCTTTTATCCCAGCACCTGGGAGGCTGAGGCAAGAGGATCACTGAGTTTGAGGCCAGTCTGGGCTACATAGGAAGATCAAAGCTAGCCTGAATTGCATAATGAGACCCTGTCTCAAAACAAAACAAAAACAGTGTGGTTTGCAAATTTTTTCCTCATTCTGTACCTTATGCTTTCACTTTCTTTCCCTTCTCCCTCCCTCCTTTTTTTTTTTTTAAGCAGTACTGGGGATGGAACTCAGGTCCTTGTGTGCTGGGCGGGCCCCTACTGCTGAGCTACACCCCCAGCCCTCCTTTTCTTTTTCTTCTTCCTTCCCCCTTCTACCTTGCCATTTCCCCTTGCCTCCCCCTCTCCTCCTCTCCCTTCCTCCTCCTCCTCCTCCTCCTCCTTCCTCTGCCCCCCCTTCTCTCTCCTTGCCTCTTTATTCTTTCTTGATGGCATCTACCGAACTTAATTTTGATGAAATCCAATCTACCTATTAATTCTTCTGTTGCTTGTACCTTCAACTTCTTTTTTTTTTTTTTTTTTTTTCTTTTTCGGTACTGGGGATCGAACTCAGGACCCTGCGCTTGCTAGGCAGGCGCTTACTCCATTGAGCTATATCCCCAGCTGTACCTTCAACTTCACATAAGAATCCACTGCCTAATCCAAGATCAGCAAAGATTTACTCCTATGTTTTCTTCTAAGAATTTTAAATTTTATAGCTTACATTTAAGTGCCCCCCCCCCATTACTGGAGATGGAATCCAGGGCCTTCATCCTGAGCTGTATTCCCAGCCCTTTTTTCATTTTCTTTTCTTTTTTTTCTTGCAGTGCTGAAGGGCTGAATCCAGGAGCACTCTCCCACAGAGCTAGATCCCTAGCTTTTTCACTCATTTATGTTTCATTCTGAGAGGTGTCACTGAGTTGCCCAGACTGGGCTTAAACTTGCAATCCTCCTGCTTCATTTAGGTGGCTTTTTGTGTAAAGCATATAGGACATTCAGTGTTTTAATCTCTTACATATAAAGTTCTAGTTAAACTAGCACCATTTGTTGAAAAGATTATTCCTCCCACCCTTCAACTGTCCTGGCACTTTTTAAAAAATGAATTGACTATAAATGTAATAGTTTATTTCTTGACGTTCAGTTCTCTTCCATTGGTCTATGCCAGTATTGCATAGTCTTGAGTACTGTAACTGTGCATTAAATTTTGAAACCATGAACTTCCAAAGTAGCTTTGGCTACTTTGAGTCCCTTACAAAACTATACGAATTTTGGGATCAGCCTGCAAATTTCTGTAACAAATTTTGCTCAGCTTTTGGCCAGAATTTCATTGGTCAGTTAGAGGAACAATCAATAGATTATAATCATTTAAAACTATGGTTATGAGGCCAACAGTAACATTTAAACATACATACATATATATAGAATATGTATATGGAATATAATATTTAATATATTACAATATATAATATATTATTCCTAATATATAAGGAATTTTATATATATAAGTTAAAAGAAGTAGAATATAAAATATATACACTTTGACTGTATGGAAAATTTATATGAAAAATGTTGTTGTAAAGAAAACTACAAGAAAATGAAATGACAAACTATGGATGGGGAAAACTATTTGCCAAAGGCATATCTGGTGAAGGACTGTTATTCCCAAAGATGCAAACAACTCTTAAAACTCAGCAATAAGGAAATAACCCAATTAAAAAATGGAAATTTGGACACCTCGCCAGAGAACACATGTGGGTGGCAAACAAGCACGTGAGACGATGGTCAGCATTCTGTGTCGCTAGGGAACTGCAGTGAGAACAAAGGTGAGAAGCTCCCAGCCTGCTGGATATCTGGAACTAGTTCAGGGTCTCTGAAATCAAAGCGTGAATTTTAGGAGCAACAGAGGTTAAGAGCAAAATATATTTATTGCGAGAAAGAAAGCTATCTGAGGGAGTGACAGAAGGGGTCCCAAATGGGTTTCCGAGGACCGAGGGATTTTATAAGCAAAACCACGAGGTGAGGTGGGTCCGGGGTGGGGAAAATGGGAAATTGCAAGGTGGGCACGAGGTGGGACAAAAGTATGTATAGTTGCTCAAGTAGAAGTGATTAAATCAGGATCAAAAGGGGAGGAGTCATGTGGCAAGCGGGTATGAATGCGGAATAGGGGCTTTTCCTGTGGGGCTTGGGTTGGTGGCCCATCTTGGCTTTTTCAAGGTGATTGATACCTATTTAGAATATCGATCCCTGATGTTTATCCTTAGGAAGTATGTGGCTGCATTTGTTTTAACTTTCATCTTAAGGTCTGGCCCACAGCAGAGGTGCTTGTCTCCCCCACAGTTGCAAGGCACCTTCTCTCTGCACTGGCTTCTTTGAGGGCCTGGCCGTGATGACTGCCTGTGATACTTCTATCTAACAGAGCTGCCTGTAACACCACTACATACTTACTAGTGTGGCTAACGCCCAAAGCACTAGCAGCAGCAAATGCTGTTGAGCACGTAGAGCAACAGGAATTTTCGTTGAGTGCTGGAGGGAATGCAAAATGGTACAGACTCTTCGGAAGATAACTTGACAATTTCTTACAAGATTATTTGTATTCTTGCCACAAAATCCAGCAGTCATGTTCCTTGGTATTTATTCATATGAGCTGTAAACACATATTCACATAAAAGCATTCACACAGACATTTATTGCAAGTTTTTTTATAATTGCCAAAGACCTGGAAGCAGTTAAGAAGTCTGTCAGCAGGTAATGGATGAATACACCAATACTATTCAGTACTGAAAAAATAAATATGCTGTGAAGCCATTAAATGACATGGAGTCTTAAATGCATATCCCTAAATGAAAGAAGCCAATCTGAAGAAGCTACATACTTCCTACTATAGGACAGTCTGGAAAAGTAAAAGCTATGGCAGCTCTATGAAGATATGGTTGCAGGGAGCTAGATGAGCGAGAGGGATGAATAAGTGGCACACAGAATTGTAGGGCATTGAAATGACTCTGTATGATGCTATCCAAGTGGATACACATCATACATTTGCCCACACTCAGAATGTGCAGCACAAGACTGAATGCTAATGTGCACTGTGGACTTTGGGTACCAAGGGTATAGGTTCATTGATTATGACTGTCGGTGAAGGTTTGTCACTTGTAACAAACACAGCACACTGGTGCCTGACACTGATATTTCAGGAGACTCAGGGCAAACAGCAGGCTTTTGGGAGTTCCCTGTTACTCTGCTTACTTCTGCTATGAACCTAAAGTATTCTTAAAACTTAAGTCTCTAAGTTTTGGCTAATAGAATAACTTAACTCAAGACACAACCCTAATTTCTATTGGTAAAAATCAGAGTTGGTGGCACACACCTGGATTCCCAGCCCTCTGGTAGGCTGAGCTAGGAGGATCACAAGTTCAAGGTTAGTGACTTAGTGAGACCCTGTCTCAAAAACAAACAAAACACCCAAGTTATCTATCAGACTTTCCAGGAAGAATGTGTGAAGGTGACGAGCTGGGATACAAGGTGTGGTGAGAAGAGCCAGTATGAGATTTCATGCTGTGATCTCCCTATTCTCTGTTCAGTCCATTTCATTCAGTCTCTCATCTGCCTTCTCAATATCCATGAAAGGCTTCGCCCTCATATCCTCCTAGCTTAGGATTTTCCTCAGAACCTGAATATGAAACTTTGGGAGTTTGCGTGATGGCTGTTCGGAGGTGTAGTGAATAGTAGCGGAGTTGTTGCATGAAGACAAAGAGCCAGACCATGCAGTCTGAGCCACAGAAACGACTTGGGTGGAAAGTATTTGAGGAAGAGCAAAGGAAGTCATCTAAAAAGAGTTCTTTACTGCCTTCTTTGTCCCAATTTGCATCCTGTCCGTTTCTTTGCATCTGTATGTATTGTTTCTTTAGGAAATTATTTTTTTAAAGGGTAGAGACCTGCAAAAGGTGCTTGAACTAGTTAAAAGTTTAACTAGGCATACTGAGAAGCAAGTTCTGTGGTCTGGTGATAGATGTTCATGGGTTATTTAAGTGCCATTGCAAAGGATTTGTGTTCTAAATAGTTTAGGGGTTTTCTTTCTAGTTTATAGAGTGCTAAAATTTCAGTATATTGACATGCTTTATAGTTTTTGCCATAAATTGTGATGCTTATTAATGCTGTCTTAGAAATATAAAGATACAATTTTTTATTCTTTGCTGCTAAAGTTTAAAATAACTGTTATGTAGCTTAATGAAACAAAATATTTTTAGAAATCCAGTTTTCTAGAAATATACATAAAAACCTTAGTTTTGACTACCTTTTAAAAAGTACCTCCTATTTTAGGATAAATTTTTTATTAGTAGTTACAGACTACGACTTTGTAGCATCATGGAGAATTTTATTTCCTTCAAATTTCAGACTGTCAAAATTTGTGCAATGGTGTTTATTTTATAAGACACATTTTTCCCTGTTGAAACTCCACTTATAGTACATGTGTCTTTTTATTGTTTCTGCTTTTTCCGGCTTAAAAATGTACTCATGAACTTGTTCTTCAGGCCATGATGGCATTAATGAAGATTGGACTTAATTCCTTGGATTGTTTCACAAAACAAAACAAAAACCCCAGACAAAATATATGAAGCAACAGTTTCAGATGAAGAACAACAGACAGGGCAGTGACCCCTGAGAAAGTAAAAACAACAAACAGTTGAAGCCTGCAGTTATGCTAGCTTATTGCCTAGAGGGGGTTCCAGTCTACAGCATAAGAAAGGGGACCCCAGGCAGAGCCCAGAGATCTCTGAGTTGAAGAGTCCAGGAAGGGCAAGATGGCCAAATTTTGGAGAGAAGAGAGCTGCACGAGGAGAGAGCTCTAGCAGGCTACGGTCCCCTTAAGGGTCCCTGTGAGTGCTGGTCAGTGAACACTGCCCACAGCCGGAGAAGGGACCACACAGAAGCATTACAGGCAGCTATCCCTGCTTGTCCTTCAGGGTCAACAATAGTTTGTGCTCTCATTGACTGGACCAGGATAACCTCCTAAGTCACAGGAATGAGGAAGAGTACTCAGAAAGGATTGCCTTACCACTGGGGCAAGGGTGGCCCTCAATTGAAGGCTGCTCTGATCCTCCCTACAAAGAAAGCCTCGGAAAGGATCGAACTGTTTCCAAGTAGTAACTTAACTACATCCCACACTGAGGCTCAATATATATAGCACTACAAAAATACCTAACAGTCACTGTCTTGTTTTCTTTTTTCTCATTGCTGGGACAAAATACCCAGTACCCAGCATTAAGGAAGGAAAGGTTTATTTAGCTCACAATTGGTGGAGGTTTCAGTCCATGCTCAGCTGGCTCCAAGGCAGAGTGGCACATGGCGGAGGGCAACTGTTCATGGCAGCAGAAAACAGCAGAAGCAAGAAGAAAAAAGGGGGGGGGAGCCTCTTTTTCTCCTTTTCATTGTGTGTGAACTCCCTGCCCCATGGCAGGTGGAGCACTCACACTCATGATCCCAACATTGGACTGTGAATCAACCATAAACTCTAGAAGCCCACCCCATGACTACATGAGGCTTGGGGGGACATTGAGACACAAACCATAACAGTCACCAAAATACAGTTTACACTGGGGCAGTCTTGCAAAGAAGCAGGAAAATATAACTCAAGAGGAACAAATTAGCCAATAGAAACTGACACAGAAATGAAACAATGATGGAATTAGTAGACAAAAGACATTGAAACAGTTCATATAACTGCACTCCATATGATCAAGAAAATAGAGCAAAGATTGAGTGTGTTAAAGACATATGTGGAAGATAGGACCCAAATTGAACATGTAGAGGTGAAAACTACAGTGTGTGAGATGAAAAATATTATACGCTGCATGGGATTAATAGCAGATTAGATAATGCAGGAGAAAAGTTTAGAAAACTTGAATCCACAGCAACATAAACTATTAGAATAAACTTGGGAAGAAAGCTGGAAAAAAATGAATAGAGCACCAGTGAGCTATGGGACAACTTTATATATGTATAGACAGATAGATTTATTCATATCATATACATAGATGATATAATACAGACTTTCTAGATCTGGTAAAGAGCATCTATATATGTCTATGATGTAAAGACTTTAAAAATACTGTCAACCAAGTTAACATTTATATATTTTACCAAAAACAGACCAAATATATATATATACACACACACATACTTTCCAGATGCACACAGGCCATTTATTAAGATCACATTTTGTTCATAAAACAATATCAATAAATTGAAAGTGACTTGTCACAAATTCTGTACTGTAAACAAAGATAATTAAAAATCAGTGACAGATACCTAGGAAAATCCTAAATACAGTAAAATCTTGGTTTATGAGCATAATTCATTCCTGAAACATGCTTGTAATCCAAAGCACTGGCATATCAAAGTGAATTTCCCCATAAGAAATAATGAAAACTCAGATGTTTCATTCTACAACCCCATAAACATGATTATAATATTGTAATACAATACATAATAACAAAAAAGAAAAACACCCTTAACCTGCACTTAACATTTGAAAACCTTTGTGGCTGGTGTGAGGGAGATGAGGGGAGGAGAGTTATTTGTAGGGCGACTTTTCCTATCACTAGTGAAATCATTGCTGTCTTTTGGCTCAAGGGAATCTTTCATTCTGTGCAACTTTAACAAGGAACTTACCCAGTGACACTTGCTTTTGCCTCCTTTTGAGGATTTCACAGAAATGTGACGTTGTATTATTGTTAGATCCATCGCTCACACCGCTACAGCCTTATTTGGGTGTGACTTTTCTACAAAATTTTGCACTGTTTACCACATTTTACACATCTCCCTAATCTCATCTGAAGTAAGGGATTTCTCTGCTTTATTCTCCTCCTCAGCATAGGAGGTTTCCTCCATAACCTGTTGCTGTCGGAAGACAATCACCCACAGTCCCACAGAGGGAGAGGGAGAAAGAGATGGCGGGGAGGAGAGAGAGAGGAACCGTGGGCTCAGTTACGATCATGTGATGTTTGGCATCACATACTTCTCATATTGCAAGGCATCGCTTGTTTATCAAGTTAACATTTTTTAGAAATGTCTGCTTGTCTTGTAGAATACCTACAGAAGTTACTTGCAACCCAAGGTTTTACTCTATTTAGAAACTAACATATCTCTAAGGAACCTGTAGGTTGAAGAGAAAATGAATGTGAATTTAGAAAATATTTTGTACTGAATGAAAATCACAAAATTTATGGGTCATAGTTAATGCAGTGCTCAAAGGAAAATTACAGAAACAAATGCCTGTATTGGAGAAGTAAAATCATAAATCAGTGTCTTCAGCGTCTATCTTAAGAAACTCAGGAGGCTGAGGCAGGAGAATTACAAGCTTGAGGGCAACCTAGGCAACTTAACAAGAACCTGTGTCAAAATAAAAGAGGTCGGAGGTGTAGTTTAGTGGTAGAGTGCCCTTGGGTTCAGTCCCCTATATGAGGTCGGTGCTAGAAAAACAAGAAAAAAATGAAACTTGGAAGTATATAGAAGAAATAGATAAAAGATAAAAACCTAAGTCAGTGAACTAGAAAACGGGAAAATAGTTGTAAAGAAATAACTGGCTGTTTGAGGTGACTGATAAAATCACGATCTAGCTCAAGCTGACTGATCAGGAAAAAAGAAATACAAATTATCATTATCGGGAATGAAATAGGTAACAAAGCTATAGATCTTATAATTAGAAGGATTTAAAAAAAGAATAATTTGAATTACATTATACCGGTACATTAGGCACCTTTATAAAATAAGCATCCTTGAAAGATATAAAATTCAAACGCTCACTTGGAAGAAATGGATAACCTGGAAAGTGCTTTATTAAAGAAATTAAATCCCCACAAAGAAAACCATAGGCCTGAATGGCTTCCCTGAGGAGTCTACCAAATATTTTAGGAAGTCATAATGTCAGTTATACTCAAGGTCTTGCATAAAATTGTTAACTCATTCTGTGACACTGGTATTACCCTCATAGCCAGACCAGACAATTTCATTGCAAGGAAAGGAAATTATAGACCAATGTCCCTTGTGAACATAGTTGCAAACTGCATCCAAGAAAATATAAAAACAATAAAATACAATAACCAAATGAGTTTTGTCCCAGGTATGTAAGATTGATTTAACATTTGAAAAGCAATGTCACGTAGCACATTAAAAAGTAGAAAAGACATTGTATGATCATCTCAGTAGATGTGAGAGAAGCATTTAATGAAATGAACATGCCTTGCTAATAAAATCTAAGCAAACTGGGAAAAGACGAGCCCCTCCTCAGTGCAATAAAGAGCATCTGTAGAAACCAATAGCTGAATAGCTGCTGCTGAGAGAACAGACACTTTCCCTCTAAGTCCAGGAGCAAGGCGAGACGTCCACTGTCACTGTTTCTACTCGGCATCCTGCTGGAATTTCTAACCAGTGCAATAAGACAAGAAATTTTTTTTAAAAATCTAAAGTATCAAAGAAATAAAACTGTTTATTCACAGACATATGTTTGTCCTTGGTTCCTACAAAATGCTATTTATTCATTGAAAAGTAATTCTAAATAGAAGTATTAGAATTGGAATACCATTTTAGTCTAAACCCCTGAAATGTATGTATGGAAAAACTGAATGAAGGCCAAGATTCCACAGATTGTTACTGGTGGATCTGAGTCAGACCTCCCTGGTGGGGACTTAAGGTGGCCAAGATTTTTCTTCTTTCTACATAGGGTTGGTTCACAAGCCAAAAATACTATTTTTTTCCTCTGTGCACACAAAGATGTATAAATAGATGTTATACATTACATTTTGCTTCTCTTTAAAGTAAACTTATTCTTTGAAATAATTCAAAATTTATTTTTAATACATTTTAAATATGCTATAAGGAAATCATTATCTAGCATTTTTTGTTATAAAATGGTATTGTTTTTTTCTTTGGGGAAAGGTACTGGGAATCAAACCTAAGAGTGCTCTCAGCTACATTGCAGCCCTTTTCTATGTATTTGGGGACAGGGTCTCATTAAGTTCCATAGGCTGGCCTCAAACTTGCAGTCTTCTTGCCTCAGCCTCCTAAGTAGTTGGGATTACAGGTGTGTGCCACTGCACCCAACTCAAAATGCTATTCTTATACAGTTTTCTTCTTTGATATATAATGGAGTTTGGGTAATATTCAGGAAAGCTGTGTTTTAAAATCTGCTTAATTTATATTATAGTGTTTTAGTGCCATAATACTATGTTACAAGAGAATGCAGTATTACACAAAAGTTTTTTTTTTTTTTTAACTCAACAGTTTGAACCTAGGTGTCGTTTCTGCATCCTGACTCTGAACCGTGTCCTCCTCCAGTTGTTAATGTATACTCAGAGACTGGTAGTGAGTTGTGGTCCTCTTTCTTTTTTTCTTTATTCCTCTGTTCTTGACTATCCATGTGTAATTAATAAGATACATCTGCTATGTGTTACATATGCACAAATATTTAATGCTCTTCAGACAGTTTATTATGGGTGAATTTTCTTAATTGCCATTTCTGATTAGAACCAAGTACTATTTTTACTTTTATGGTTAACACAGGCACAGTATACTTTCTAGATTAGATTTTTCAGATTAAATTTATGTATGTATGTATGTATGTATGTATGTATGTATTTATAGACAGAGTCTCGCTATGTAGTTCCAGCTGGCCTTGAATTTACTATGTAGCCCAGGCTGGCCTCAAACTCATGGCAGTCCTCCTGCCTCAGCCTCCTAAGTGCAGGGATTATAGGTGTGTGCCATGATGCCCTGCCAATAAATTTAGAGAAGTAATATGGTCAATTGTTGATGGTATTTCAGCAGTAAAGGGTTTGGGGTTTTTTTTGAGACGGTCTTGCTGTGTAGTCCAGGCTGACCTCCAACTTGTGCAGATCCTTTTGCCTCAGCCTCCCAAGTGCTGGGATTACAAGTGTGTGCCACACCGCTTGGTGGCTTTTATTTGAAGAATGGAACGGGGCAGTAACATAGATATTTTTAAATTGATACACATCTTTTTAATCAATCACAGCAATATTATTGGCTTCTTTAGTGATGGTGTTTGAGATTTGCTTTGTTCTGTTTTTGTTTTGTAGTACTCGATTGACCCCAGGGCCTTCACACTGAACTACACCCCCAGCCTTTAAAAATTTTTTTATTTCGAGACAAAGTCTTGTTAAGTTGCCCAGCAGGGCTTGAATTTACAGTCCTCCTGTTTTATCCTCCCTGATTACAAGCATCCACCACCATGGTTGGTTCATGTTTAAATTTTTAAAACTGCCCATGTTCCTGCAAAAAGTACAAATAATCGGAAGTGAGACTTGGACATTAAAAGTTTGAGAATCACCTCTGTATTTGCTTAGTTGTAGCTGCTACTGTGCTTTTATCTCAGTTATCATGCAGAATCTGATGGCTCCCTCCTGTCTGACAGCTCCCCACACCTCCTCCTGACCTCGGGCTTAGGCCTCGCCTGCGGCTCCTTCTGGGTGTCTCACGTGTCCTTGCTCTGCACGCCCCAGCCACAGTGCTTTTGCTTTCCTTAGAAGGCACTGGAAATGCTGAGTTAAGTTGAAAAGAAAGAAACAGAAGTCTTGATAAGTGGACCCTTCAAGTGTTTGATCTTTTTCTCTAAATTTGAAAACATCATGAAAGTAATGTAACAATATTAAACTATTTAATTATGAGAGTAAGATTTTTAAGGAGGAAAAATTCTTTCTTACCCCTGCCCCTTCCAAGTCTCATTCTCCAGAGGTGTCACTGTTTCGCAGTGGGGACCTGTTAGGTGAGTATCTGCACACTTCCTCTATTACATGTAAACGAATATATCTATACGCCTACTTTTCCTCCTAACAGTGGGGTCGTATTACAAATTATTCTGCGACTGCCACGCACTTAGTATCATATCTTGGACATCTTTCCATTTTTTGTGTGTATTAGGAGATGGTTTATCTGGAATAGCTAAGACCACATCTTTCCGTATTAATTATAGTTTCAGTTTTACTGTCCTTTTTTTTTTGTGGTGAGACAAGGTCTCACCATGTCTTCCAGGCTGGCCTTGAACTTACTATGTAGCCCAGGCTGGCTTCAAACTCATGGCAGTGCTCCTACCCCCGCCTCCTGAGTGCTGGGGTTCTACGATGTGCCACACGCCTGCCCTAGCTTAGCTGTCTTTGAGCCAGAAGGGAAACAATTATGACAAAGGCATTTTGGCACGACCTGTGTGACATTTGCACAACTGTAATCTAATACTGGAAGGTGATTGCACCCAGTGAAACCTACAAACAACTGGGAACGTGGTTTCTGAAAATGACAGTATACCATGTTGTTTATATCACATGTAATATATCATTGTGACATCAGCAGTTGACTTTTTAATACATCAGAGGACCACATCATCACCAGGCACAAAGCATTATTCCTTTTTTTTTTTACAAAGCATTATGAATATATTTCATTTGTCATAGTAATATTCTAAGTTTGTAATGGATGAACATTTATAGACTTCTTTCCCAGTTCAATTGTTTGGATGTTTTCAAAGTTTAGCCTTTTAGCTAAATAATTATTTACTGTATAGGTTTATCTTATCCTTTTCCAAGACTACGTAATATTTTTAAATGTGCATTTGCCCAATTTTACTTAAGCATTCCCATGACCATCTTCTTCAGGAAAAACTCTGAAATACTTTTATTTTACCCATGCAATTAATTTAGCTGAAACTTAACCAGTCTGTAATTGTTTAATCAGTGAGCAAATCTATATTTGTGCTCTTGCCTTTCTTAAATTACTACTTCTTCATTTCTTCTTGATTTTTTTCTTCCTTGCATTTAGGCATGTCTGTTCTTTCCTCTGAACCCTTTGTGCTTGCATTTCTTTACCTGAAGCCTTTTTATATTGTTGTGAAACATCAAATATCTCACTTGCCACTTTTCAAATCTCTGTACATTCCCCTTCCACTTAACTTTACCCTGCCTTCTTTGATTCCAGTTCCTACCTTCTTAGCCTTTACCATCACCACTGGAAAGTTGCTAAGAATTACACAAGATCAGGGTTTTTTTCCCCACTAAAAAATTATTTAGCTAAATGCTTATTCATTGCCAATGTCTCATTTTACTCTAGGTTGTACCCTCAGAAAGATTTGAGAGAAAATTGCACCCACAGAATAAAAGTGCTAAGAAATGTGACCAACTAAATAATGAATATGTAGAAATAATCATTACAAAATTTTTAATCCCTTGGACAGATTAAATAAAATATTAAACATTGCTAATAGTCAAATGATAATCCAAAAACTCATCAAAGAGAATCTAGATAGACAGCAAAAAGTCAAAGGTGAGAGCAAGGCCCAGCGGCTGAGAATAAAGAAGATTGTGTCTCCCTGAGGGAGAATGATGGGAGGCACACTGCGCTCTGGAGGGAAAGAAACTTCCCTGGCACCTGATCCAAACCTGATCCAAACACCGGCACACCTCCTACTCACCTGCCACCGGGTCCACAAGGCCTGGCCCCCTGCTCGGCCTTCTCACCCGCCCCTGCCTGCAGCCTTTCCCGGCCCCAGAAAGTGTTTTGCTCTTCTTTGTCCCCTGCCTCAGTGTGCTCTTGACATAGGGGTAACATAGCTCTCAGCCTGCTGGGTGCCAGGATATACCAAGTGCACGTTCCCCAAATTGAAGAATGAGTTCTGAGGAACGACAGAGTGTAAGAGGAGGAAAAATTTATTGAGAGAGAGAGATAGCTCCTGAGAGACACACGGGGACCTGAAAGTGAGTTGCCAGCGATCCCACATCACAGAGGAGGTTTTATAGGGCAAAACCATGAGTTGGGTACAAAGTGGGTCAAAATTACGATTAACCCATAAGATTACAGGTATAACCACTTAGGTGATAGTGATCCAATAGGGAAGCAGTTCACAAAGCAAGTGTGTAAGGAAAGCGGACTTGGTCACCCACCTGGGCCACTGATGTCTATTAGACTTTATTGGATCAGGTGATACCTATTATAGTATAATCTTCAATTTATTGCTTATCCCTCGGGAAGACACGCAGGCCTGGTCATTCCATCTTTGTCTTGAGGCCCGGCCTTTGACAGATGCGCCTGCAGCCACAGTTGTGATGTGTCCTCCTCCTCCTCTGCACTGACTCCCTCGGGCCCAGCCCTGTCTGACTGCCTGTAATATTTCTGCCTAACTTAGCTGTCTATAATAATCTCATCTATTTTCTAGCTTCCAGGAATTCCCCCAAAGTTCTAGTTCAATGCTATATACCTTTCTTTTTTTCCAGCTTAGTTAGACTTTTACAAACTTAGAACAAACCTTTCTACTGCAGAGAGAGTTGAGGACTTAAGACATTTTTAGTCTTTTTTGAGCCCAAATAGGGTTAATTCATATTACAAAGGAAAATACTGTATTCAGGTTTGCTCTTTATTATACTATAATTAATGGTAACATTCAGATAATCTAATATTTTCTGGGTTTTTTGTTTGCCGTTAATATAACCTTTTGCCTTCTATTTATTTGTTTTTGTAATACTAGAGATGAAACCCGGGGATACTTTGCCCCTGAGCTACATACATCCCAGCTACATTTTTATTCTGAGACGATGTCTCATTAAGTTCCCTAAGGTAGCCGTGAATTGCAGTCCTCTTGCCTCAGCCTTCTGAATACCGGGTGCCGCATGCAGTGCTGTCTGTAGCTGGCTTGCCTTTTACCTATTTATCTTTAGCTAGCCAGACACCTTACTGTGGTCTGCTGGCCTTGCCTTCCTCAGCACTTACTTGCAGTGATACAAAAAGGGAGTTTGCCAGAGTATTGTGTGTGTTTAAGAGCTAAAGGAAGAAATAATTTGCAGCTTTAAGACAGCAGGTCATTTAAGGTTCTCTTTCCTCACCTGTCTTCCTCACTGGTTGTCTCAGAGCCTTTGGCCCATGAAGATCTGATGTAATCACCTTAGAGGTCCTGTTCTACTGCTAGAAAGCACTGTTCACTGGACGTGTGAGAGGAAGGTAGGGAGGTCAAGGAGAGCAGAAGGAGGAAGAAGTCTGACTGACTTTTCTGTCTCTCTTTTTCTGTCAGTTCTAGCCTCAGGTTTGTATCTGTTTCTTTTTCAATCTTGAAAAACATGTGTAACATAAAATCTATTATTTTAACCATCTTTTTGGTTTTCTTTTTGAGGCAAGGTCTCACTGTGCAGTTTAGGCTGGCCTTGAACTCACTTTGTAGTCCAGGCTGGTCTTGAGCTCGCAACAATCCTCCTGCCTCAGCCTTCCAAGTGCTGAGGTTACAGGTGTGTGCCACCATGCCCAGCTATTTTAAGTATCTTAAGTGTACAATTTATTGGCGTTAAGTACATTCACAATGTTGTGTATCTGGAGCATTTCACATTAAGAATAACATTTTTAAAGTTCTCCCATGTATAGGCTATGTCAGAATTTCCCTCCTTTTGTGGCTGGATAATATTCGTTGTATGGTAACATTCATTATGTGATATATATTCACACATATTTTGTTTAACCATTCAACTGATGGTGAACACTTGGATTGTTTCCACATTTTGGCTACTGTGAATGGTGCTCCTGGGAATGCTGGTGTGCAGATGTCTGTTTCAGTCCCTCCTTGCAGTTCTCTTGGGTCTATACCGTATAGACCCAGAGGAGTGGAATAGATGGATTCTGTGGTAATTCTGTGTTTAACCTTTTGAAGAACCACCAAACTGTTTTCCACAGAGGCTGCACCATTTTACATTCCCATCAGCAGTGCACAAAGATTTCTCATTTCCCCATTCTCACCAAATGTTCTATCCAGTGTGCCTTTCCCTTTTAAAAAAAAAGGAAGAAAAGTTTAATTGGCTCACAGTTGGTCTTTTTTTTAAAACAGGGTCTCGCTATGCAGTTCAGGCTGGCCTTGAGCTCACTTTGTAGCCCAGGCTGGTCTCAAACTTGATCGTCCTGCCTCAGCCTCCCGAGTGCTGGGATTACAAGCATGTGCCAGCATGTGCAGTGTGGCTCACAGTTTGTAGAGGTTCCGGTTCACAGTTGGCTGGCTCCAGGGCAGCGTGGCGTGGCAGAGCGGCATTGCAGAGAAGTAGTAGTTCGTGGCAGGCAGAAGGCAGCAACGCAATGACACAGCGAACTGTAAGCGACCTCCACTCCCCTTTATGACAGCACCCTAGTTAGGTGTGGGGTGTGTTGCGTTGGGATTTTGTTTTGTATTTCCTGATGATGGTGAGCCTTTTGTCATTTGCTTGTTGGCTTGATGTGTAGTGTCTCACGCTTTATCTGAAAAATGAAATCTATGAGTGTGCATACTAGTATTGTTCTTTATCTTCCCAGCCCCTCCCCTGCTGTGGAGGGAAGAAACTTCCAGGGAAAGTACTTGGATAAATAAAGTGCCTGGTGAATGTAGGTACATAGTCTGTTCATGATCTTGTTTCCTTTGCACACATACAGTATTTATCTCTTTTTGTATGTATGTCTTATTTGCAGTAGGTCGCTATCCTGATACTCCTGTGTTACTGGACTAGAATGTTTGAGAGAAGCCTGTGGCTGGAATTTATTTGAGGGCTTTCTAGTCCAGCTTTAGAAAATTTTTCAAAATTAAGATTCTCTTACACTGCATTTCACTGAGAAGCCTACTTGTACTTCTTCCCTGGGTCTGCTCTCTCTCTTCAGGGTTTAGTTACAGGAAGCCAGAGGAGCCCGCGGTGCTTGGGAAGGGCGCTCAGCCCTCTGTCAGTGCTGACGGGAGAGCCGCTCCTGCGCTCTTGGCTTCCCTCTGCACGCCGCCCTGTGAGATGTGCGTGGCCTGGTGTAAGGTTCTGTATTCTAACCCAGGGAACAGCACAGAGTGTATGGGAGATAGTGGGCAGGGCTCTAAAGTAACTTCTCGTTTGAGGGCATCTAGTAATTTACCTATATTAACTGCAGTTTTCAGCGCACTGTTGGTGAAATACTGAGCGTGTTCTCATTTTTCTTTGATGTCTCAGGTGTTTACTGACTAGCACTTTGGAGAGCGCATGCTTATCTGGCATGTCCATAACAGAATGAACTGTGTTCCCTTTCCTGTGTCCTGGGTAGCAGTTCTCCCCTTTTGGACAGATCGACACAGTAAGCTTTGTCATGGAGTAATGTCCACAGCTACATGGTGATTTTAGATCCGCACAGTAAACTTAGGTTGAAGGAAAAAAGAAAAGTCTCATAAAAGCAGTGCAACTTTCTTAGTTTGTTTTAAAGGTTTTAAAGAATTGTCTGTTTTCACTGTCTTTTTGTATAATGCTCAATAAAGTAAAATGAATTTTCATTTTGTTTCTTTTTTGTGTTTTGGGGGAGGGGTACTGGGAATCAAACTCAGGACCTTGTACTTGCCAGGCAGGCGCTGTGCCCTGAGCTATGTTCCTGGCCCCATTTTGTTTCTTTATAAAGACCTACATTCCTAACAACCTCAATATAATTAAGAGGAAATATGTTGAAAATTCAATTTCTTCTCTCAGATTTGCCTTTGAAAGCTCAGAAAAAAATTTTCTTCTTGTTTTTATGTCTTAATTATTCATAGTACTTTTTCTTCATACCAGCTCAGTAGTACTGACAAGAGTCATCCTTGCAGATTATTTGCATCCCTTGAAATGTTAGAAGGAAAAATGAAGGGTAGATTCCTTTGTCAAATAGGACTTACAAAGCGAGATCAGTTTACACAAGTTCCCTCTTGATTTGAATTTAAGCAAGTCATTGTTTGTAGAGCAGGAAGGTTAGAACCAAAAGACTTTCTTGTTTGACAGTTTTTTCATTCAAAAATTTTCCTGAACTCCAAATGGTGACCATTCAAAAGAAAGCACTGCCTATATAATTTAGAAATAAGTAGCAGCCAGGCATGGTGGCACCCACCTGGAATCCCAGCACTGGGGAGGCTGAGGCAGGAGGATGATTGTGAGTTGAAGACCAGCCTGGGCTACGAAGTGAGCTCAAGGCCAGGCTGAACTTTGTAGTGAGTCACTGTCAAAAAAAAAAAAAAAAAAAAAAAAAAAAAAGAAAAGGAAAGAAAGCAAAGAAAGAAAGAAGTGGCAGAGCACAACTTTCATGTTTTTAATGTCTCAGTTAAGAAATTTAAACAAAAAAGTTAAAAAGAAGTTGCAGACATTAATGACACCTCACCCCTAAATACTTCAGCATGTATCCCCTCAAAGAAAGTATATTATTCTATGTAAAAAATCACAATACTATTTGGACACTCCAGAGAGCTAACATCATATAGCAATAAGTTAATATACAGTCTCTTTTTCCAATTTTTCCGATTTTATCCACAATATTGTTTTATAGCAATATGTTTTGCCTTCCTAATTGTGGATCTAGCCCAGGTTTACCCCTTACACTTGCTTCCTTTAATCTAAAACAAACAGTATCTCCCCTCCCCATGATCCTTTATAATACTAACATTTTTCTGAGGAATCTAGACCAGTTGTCTTGTAGAATGCTCCATAATCTAATAGTGTTTTATTGTTTCTTTTTGTGTTTTGTTTGTTTGAGACAGGGTCTTGTTGTGTAGTTCAGGCTGGTCTTTAACTCACTATATATCCCAGGCTGGCCTCAAACTCATGGAGTCCTCCTGCCTCAGCCTCCTGAGTACTGGGATTACAGATATATACCATCATGCCGGATTTTTCTTCTTGCTTAGATCCAGTGAACTGTTTTTGATAGGAATACACCACATACGCAATACATAGTTACTATTATGTCCAGAGGCACAGTAATGAGTTTGTCTCAGTACTGGTGTCAAAGTTTGGTTATGCAAATCACTTATTAAGTGGATATAGATTGGATCTCCTCACTGGGAAGGTCTATTTTCATTTTGTTTTTTTCTTTTTTCCATTCCCTTTTTTAGATGGATGTTAACTACGTTGCTCAGGCTGACCTCTAACTTGCTAACCTTTTCTCCTTTTATACAACACAACCTGAAACTTGCCATGCTCCACCTTCAGCCTCTTGAGCAGCTGGGATTGCAGGCACACTTCACGGGGCAAAAGACTTCCTTTTTCCTTTTTTTTTTTAGTGAGTAGCAATCAGTAGGGTGATACTTTGAGAAGGTGTGGCTGTCTTTTTTTTTCCATAAACTTTCACCTGATGTCTCTAACTTGCTCAATGCTTTGAATTTCTTCTCCAGGAGTGCTTTAGTGGATGTTAGTTGATCTGTGAAGCCCTAGGAAATGCTTTTGCATGCATGCATTTTTCCATGACCCCCAAAATATTTAGATGATTTTTCCATCTGTTGAGGTGCCTTCTATAGGTTTCAGTGCATCACAAAAATGTGTTATGCAGGGTGGGTGTGGGGGCTGGGGAGATAGTGTAGTGGCACAGCACCAGCTTGGCAAGCACAAGGTCCTGAGTTTGATTCCCGGTACCCTCCCCCAAAAAGGTGGGTTTCTAGGAGCTGAGAACCAACCGTGTTTATCTAATTTGCCTGATTACTTAGCGGCCTCACAGTGTGCAGAGCCAGGTATTGAGTTTTGTTGCTTGGGGATGATTTGTTCTGGCCTTTCGCTTATCCTGAGCCAAACATTTGGATCTTTTATGTTTGGTATAAACAGTCTTAGAAAATAAAGCAAACGGGTTAGACCCTGGGATTTCGGTCTTCTCTTTGAAGGTTCTTGGGCACAAGCAATTTGATTTTTTTTTTTTTTGTACTGGGAATTGAACTCATGACCTTGCACTTGCCAGGGGACTGCTGTGCTGCCGAGCTATACCTCCCACCCTCAGAGCACAAGCAATTTGATTTGTGTCTCTGTTGACACTGAAGTAAACTTAGGTCATTTGAAAATGACTTAAAACATATGTTTTAGTTGTCTAATTATTGGTTGTATCTATAAGAATTTTCAGAAGTGCAGAATAGCTCTTTTTGTCTGTAGACAGAGGGCCTCCATGATGACTCGAGGGAACCTTAATTCTACTATTAGCTTAATATGAAATGCCTTTACAAGTGGATTAATTTTTTATTTTCCCTCCTCAACCAGGGAACAGTGTGGAATTAATGATGCAAGTGGCCAGGTATATTTGTTTAGCTTATGACGAGTTTGTTGGTCACATCGGTTTGCTTTGCGTGAAAAAGTATCGGGTGACTGACAAGAACGCAAGCTAATTTTTGAATAGTGTACTTTAAAAGTATATCATAAAAAAAGTATATCATAAATCGTTTAATCCAGATGACCCTGTGAAAGTAGGTATTTGCATTGTAATTACAAAAGTAGGGAAAAAAGACTTGAAGAAGTTAAAATAGCCAGTAGCAGACAGACTGTAAGGAGCAGGGGAAGAACCTTGAAGTTCTAGATTTCTTGTTCTTTCTGACTTACCATTCTAAAAGGTTCAGGGATCCTAGGGGATCTGAACGAAAAGCATAGCCCTTGCTCTCAAGAGCCTTGACATCTGTCAGGCCCAGTCTTCGATAACTAGATTACAGACCGCCAGTTACGGGGAGAGCTGGGGAAGTACAGCAAAGGGCAGAACGAGCTGCACACGCAGGGCCAAGGTCTATGTGATGAAGGCGTGTGGAGGGGGCGAGAGAGTAACTGCGCATGGCTGCGGGGGCGGGGGCGAATGCCTGCTGCAGAGGGGGGAGCTGGTCTAGTTTGGCTTGAGGTAGGTCAGGCCCACATTGGGAACTGCCTTGAGCACCACCAAGAAGAACCTATTCTCCAGGTATGCTGCGCAGGCAGACTCACTGACAGTGTCAAATGCCTAATTTTTAGGGTGCCAATCTCACCACATATTGTGTGTCACTGGAGCCTCACTGTAATGCTAACATTGTACTGTGTCTATTTTCCGAACGAGAAACTAGGGGTTCAGTGAGATTGAGTGCGAAACATCCATAGCAAGAGCTTGGCCTCAGACTCTCTGGCAGACTCTGGAGCCTGTTCTGTTTCCCACTGTGGCACTGTGGCACTTCTTTTACCAGGTCACCTGATAGGTTCTTACTTCTGAGAATGTGACCCTGGAAAAGAATAGTTTCGAAGTTTTGAGAGGACTGCTTGCTGCCTTGTGTGCAATCACGTTAAGGAATATAACTGTTCCCCAGCCTGACGTCTTGTGCTTCAATTCGGGACCAGAGCTGGGTGAGAACTGAGGAATCAGATGGTGTTTTATTCATGACATCAGTGCATGATCATAAATGCTTTTCTCTCCATCTTCAGTGTCTAACCTGTAGTGGCCCTAAATAAATCTTAGGTGGAGCAAAGTTCAGTTTCCAGGGGCATTAATATACATAAAGAAGTAATATTTTCCCTAGCTAAAATATGTTTCTTCTGGCAGGTTTCCTACTTACAAAGACAATGACTACGGATGAAGGTGCCAAGAACAGTGGAGAGAGTCCAGCAGCCACTGTTGCTGAACAAGGAGAGGATGTCACCCCCAAAAAAGACAGGGGGGTGTTAAAGGTGAGGCCGCACCAGTGAAAGGCACACAGGGAGGTCTGCTGCCCACAAGACTATTTATAAAACTTTCATATGTGGGGATGGATAATATTTATTAAGCCTTAATAAGTGCCAAAAACTACAGCTAGATTCTTATTTCTTCCTCTTCTTAACTCAGGTTTTTATTTGCAATTCCACATTGTAGATGCTGAGGCTGAGGCTGAGCTAGTTAAATTAACTTGCCCCAATGGCACTCACCGTAGTAAGTGCCGGCCTGGGGCTTCGGGTCCAAGTTAGGTCTGGCTCCAAAAGGCTGCGTCTCAGTAGTTTGGAGTACACAAATGAGTCACTAATTTAATATATCAGCTTTTAGGGTATATTAAAGCTAGTTAGTGACAGTTTTAAAGACTTTTAGAAAGGAAAAAGCTAAATTATAAAGTTTGGAAAAATTTTTAACCGTACCAGTGGTGACTGGCATGATGGTGCACATCTGTAATCCCCACACTCCGGAGGCTGAGGGAGGAGGGTCATGAGTTCAAGCCCTGCCTGGACTACATAAGTGAGTTCAAGGCCAGCCTGTTCTACATAGGGAGACCCTGGCTTCAAGAAAAGAAAAAAGAAAACACAAACAAAAGCCCCATACTGATAATGTTCCTGTGGGCATCAAAAGGGTTTAATCACTTTAAGTAGTTATTTCTCCCACACCAGTGTTACAGATACAAGTTTTACAGAGCTGTTTTGGTTTTGAAAAGACCATCTTACCCACTCTACGTATTACAGGTAGTTTTAATACCTCCTGTGTTGGGCTGGGGATATAGCTCAGTGGAGTAAGTGCTTGCCTGGCAAGCACAAGGTCCTGAGTTCGATCCCTAGTACCGCAAAAAAAAAAAAAAAAAACTTCCTGTGTCCGCAACACGAATTTGTTTTGTTTAATTTTGCTTATATGGAAGTATTTCTTCTGTGCCTGGATCTCTTTTGGATATACATGCATTCCTGTTAGCTTGCTATGTGCCATACCAAATTTGGGGACCAGCAGCTATAGAATAAGGGCTTTATGCTATGGATTTATATCATGCTATCTTCGGGGGGGGGTCGTGCCAACCTTTTAGTTATAATTATTCATTCCAAACACCAGGATGCTTCTAAGGACAATAGAGTCTGCAGCTGTCCTCATATCTCCTACCTCATCTCTAATTGCCCATATTCAAAGGACAAGCTCCCTAATTTGCCCCAGCCCATGTCTCAGTATGTTTTCTTTTGCTGTAAGAGAATCCCTAAGGCTGGGTGAGTCTTAAAGAGCAAAGATTGATCCTGGCCCACAGTTCTGGAGCCTGGTAAGTCCATGTGCATCTTTTTCACTTCTAGCAAGGGCATCAGTTCATAGTGGGAGGCAGAAGAACAGGTGGGCATATGTGGAAAAGACAAAATGCAAAGGGTGAAGTAGCTTTATAGCAACTTGGAGTGATTAGTTCAATCCCTCTACAGCCAGAGCTCATACAAGAAAGGCATGAATCCCACTAATTACCTAATTGCTTCTTCAAGGCCCCCACCTCTCAATACTGCAGTAGTTAACAATCAAACTTCAGTCTAAGTTTCAGCAAGGACAAATCATACTCAACCCGTAGCACCCTGTGTTCTAGGGAATAAATCTAATAACAAAAATTTTAGGTTTATAAGGCACCTTTGAGGTTAGAAGCCTTTTATTTTAAGTCATGTTATTTGTCACTGTCTAGAGCCTCAGGTTCACTATGGGGCTTTCAGTTGAGATTAAAAATAGACCTAGTCAGCACTTAGGAGGCTGAGGCAGAGGGTTGCCACAAGTTCAAGGCCAGTCTTGGCTACATGGTGAATTCAGGGCCAGCGAGGACTACGTAGTGAGACCCTGTCTCAATCAGTCAATCAATCAAAAATAGTCCTACTAACTACATGACCTAAGGTAGTGGTGGCAGACCTATGGCACATGTGATTAGTGGGCTGTTTACATCACTGAAAGGACTAAAAGATTTCCTGTCACTAAGGCAATTTAGTTACCTCTGTACGATTTTTTTTTTCTGTAAAATTTAGAGAAATATTTACCAGTATCAGGATAAGGTAAAGCACTTACTATAGTGTCTCTCTTACAGTAATCTCTCTTACTATTATACCCTTAAAAAAAAAAAAAGACGAGGCAGATTTGGAAAGTCAACTCTGTGGGTTTACGTTTTTCAAATGATTTGAGACCAGATCCTGCCTTTCAAGCAGCTTCAGACTTAGGCACATGTTTGTGTTGTTGGGGACACCGGAAGCAATACCCTGGGTGCTGTGCTGGTGGCCGTCTGACTCCCTGGAGCCATCCATTCTACCTCTGTGGTTCCTTACAGTCTTCTAAGTGCAGATTCTTGCTGATGACCCAGCACAGGGCTTGTAAAATGTCACACACATCCATGACCATTAGCTCTTTTAGAGTATCATGTGGTTTCCTTTAGATTAATGGTTTCTGAAACTTCACCTTTTTAAGTCCACAAAGGGCAGCAATGTTTCCTTTCCTTTAAAGAATGTTTGGGCTTTTCAGCTAAGAAAGATGTGGAATCTTAAATTCATGGTGTTTATGTGGGGGGAGGGAAGCCCATCTCAGAGAAGAATTTAAAAGAAAATAATTGAGTTGCATAAATAAAACTCAAACCCTTCCCCCGAAAAGGTGTTCATTGGATATTCGCTATTCTATTCTGTCACCTACTAAAAATGATTGATTTGGTCTAGCTGATTGACAGAATAAATTATACCACCACATGTCTGGATTTGATTTTCTTTTCCAAGAACTGACCAACTCCATTAGCAGCTTACTGTGCCAGGAACAAAAAAATACTGTATACTGGATTTACGATAGCTAAATATTTTTCAGCTTGGACCTTTTTTTTGGCATTTCCTTTGCTAGAAAACACATTACTCAGTATCATATCAAACTATGCAGTGATATTGATGTACTTTGCAGATTGAGTATTTTCCAAATAATAAGTGTAACCTGTTATGCCAGGATATGGACTTTCTGAAGTTAAACCAAACTGGAAGAATGTAGACATAAGCTAATGTTTTTAGCAAAGGAGGGAAGTAAACAAACTGCACTTTTGAAAATTTATTTTTCATTCTTGAAAATTTGCTTTACTTCTCATTGACTATTTTCCAAGTCCAAGAGTCTTTTTTGGCCTCATTCAATTTGTGGCTGGACTGGCCCACAAGTTTACATTTTGAGAAATGTTAATGTACACACATAGGGCCTTAAACAAATGGATCAGGATTTATTGGTTAATTCTTTTGAGGCAATAATGTAATAAATAAAAAGTAACATAATTGAATGTAATATGAAGGACAAGCAAAGGACAGTTTTCTAACAGGAAGGGTTTTGTTTTTTTTTGTTTTTTGCTTTTGGGAGTTGAACTCAGAACCTTGCGCTTACCAGGCAGGTGCTTGTGCTGCTGAGCTGTACCCCCGGCCCTCTGGGAGAGTTACCAAGAGAAGTGTGAAGGGAGGTTTAGAGGGACCAGACTAGAGGGTGTTTGCAGGTCTGCCTGGTGACTTGGAATGGACTGTTCTGCATGTTCTTTTCTTTTGAAAAAGTTCCATCTCTCTTTCCTTGATGTTTGTCTTTTCTAGATTATCAAAAGAGTGGGGAATAGTGAGGAAACACCAATGATTGGTGACAAAGTTTACGTCCATTACAAAGGAAAATTGGCCAATGGAAAGAAGTTTGATTCCAGCCACGATAGAAACGAACCATTTGTTTTTAGTCTTGGCAAAGGTAAGAGGGTATTTTTGAATGTATTTTGCTTAGATTTATTACTATTTGTGTTCTATAGGAGTAACAGAATATATCCTTGCCAAAAGTATTTTAGAGCAGTAGTGCTCAAAGAAAGCGGGGGAGGGGAGTCCTCAGATCTTCTGGGGGGCATTTACATTGTATCAGTTCTTTTCATAACAATCCCAAGATATAATTTACCTTTTTAGCCTTGATGTATTGGCTTTTACACTGGAGACACAAAAGCTGAAGTAATGGAAGCACTAGTGCCTTAACACAAATCGAGGCAGTGACAACCATCTGTGTCAGTAATCATGGTATTTGCACTGCCTCTCACGAGGGGAAAGGCTAGTTTCAATTTAAGAATGTCCCTGATAATTAGTGGGTCGTTTCAGTAAGGCCTAGCCCTTGCATTTCACATGGTCTTGATGCTGTGTGGCACACAGCCACGTGGAGCACACCGCTGCGTACCAGTGAGGGCGGCCGTCTCGAGGGAGCGTGCTTGCTCGCTTGTTATAGTTGGATGCTGCTGGCTGGCTTCTTTGCTTAAGGAAACACCATTTTACGTGAACAAGCAAACTATCAGGCTTGATTATGCAGTAGTTGTATTTTCCTGAAACGACATGAGCCTGTCATTTCAAGGAAAACTGCTGACAGTATTTGTTGAGTTTTCAACTAAAAATTATAGTTGTAAAAAATTTGTCTGCCATTGTGACACTTAAAAGGCTTTTCTGGTGAGATTGGTATGTATTAATGAATGTAATTTCTTATATTACACAATGAAATGTATCACAATGTAGAGGATCTGTTTAACTCAGTGAACCAGTATTTTCCCTGTACAGTATAAGATACATGAGGTCATGTATAGGTAAACGGCCCATTCAGAATGTAAGCTAGATTAGAGGCTTTTTATGTAACGCACACAAGAGGGTCATTGGTGTGGTGTGAGGTTCCGCCCTGCGCCTGACCTTTGCCAGGTGTCCCCTTTTGTGGTGATGGTGGGGTGGTGGAGCAGGCAGGCGCTCTCACTGAGCCACACCCCAGCCCCGTGTGTCCACTGCGGATAATTACACTCACAATCACAGTGCTCCTCTCTCCCAAGTGTCTCTTTACAGGTTTGGGTTGTTTTCTGTTTACTCCAGAACTGGAAGAGATAAATTATAGAAGTAGATTTGAGAATCCCGTTATCTTCTTAAGGCAGACACAGTTTATATCTGTGAAATTAGAAAATGATGCTGTTCTTTCTCTATTTTTTCTTTGGTGGCACTGGGAGTCAAACCCAGGGCCTCATGCATGGCAGGCAAGTGTTCTACTACAGAGCTATACCTTCAGCTCTTAAAATTTTTTGAAATGTTTAGTTTTAATTTTTCTGGTTGAGTAATTTATGCTAACATGGGATTATTCTTTTTCAATGAATTTTGATTTTTATCTGGTAAATTTCAATAGCTGTATAAGAGCTCATTTTAGTTTTCAAGTTTTTCTTCTATTCTGAGGACTGCACTTAGGGCCTGGTGGATGTTAAGTGCACGTTGTGCCTCGGAACTGCACCCCAGAGGCGGTAGTAGTTCTCTGCTTTCAAGACATAAAAGCGTCCTGAAGAAAAAAAGATGAGGGACTGCTGTTCTTAAGAATAAAATATGATTAAATTTCTTTTCAAATGTTTTTTAAAAAGAGTTCAACTAATCTGATATTTTATTTTCTTTAGTCATATAAGAATAATAGCCCAGCCAGGCTTGGTGGCGCATGCCTGTAATCCCAGCACTTGGGAGGCTGAGGCAGGAGGATCTTTGCGAGTTCAAAACCAGCTTGGGCTACAAAGTGAGCTCAAGGCCAGTCTGAACTGCATAGTGAGACCCTGTCTCAAAAAGACCGAAAAAAGAAATAGCCCATATATCAAGTTGAACTTCGTGGACCATGGTTTGTTGGAAATTATTAGCTGAATTAGAATGACTTAATATTTTTGTTTGTCATGGCAGTTCTGCTTCATTCCTGGGCGAAGTGTGGAGGTCAGACAGGGTGGTCCTCCTGTCTATAGCATGGCTCAGGGTTGACCACGATTCCTTTTTCTTTCTGACTCTGTGTCTAGTTGAATTACTAACTAAGGGTAGGTCTGGACAGGAAACAGCAAGTGAGAAACTCTGACTCTGCGATCCTGCCTTCCCTGGTGCCTGTAGCCATTTGTGCGTCGTGGTGACGTCCGCTTCCTGTCCACCTGAGCTTTTCCAAGCTTCAGTGCTGGCTGGCCACGATCCCTTTCTCCTTTGGGTCCCTAGTGTGTTATAGCTCAGTTGATGTTAACTTGTGTTTGAATAAGAGCAATGAAAGTCAAATGCGGAGTCTCCTTCTTGCCATCGGAGACATTATGAGTTATTTTAGGGTCTTTTCTGTATGATTTAGGAACGTGACCCTCTGAGGCTATCAAAATGGCAGTGGCGTCATCACTGAGTTCTGGTGGCCTCAGAGTGACCGCCACATCAGAACCCCTTGTTCCTGCGGTCCTTTATTCTACCGTTATAAATTCTGTTTCAAAGAAGTTGAAGGTTAAAGATAAGAAATCACCTGTCAGCAGTTATCTTTGAAAATGAAATGAACAGTTGCTGAGAGTTTCTACTGCCAGATTTTCTAGTAAAATACTATGGTGAATAAGTCATGTTTCCCAGCATTTTACTTAGAATGAAAAGATTTCCTGAGTCTTTCTTTAAGACACAGCATGGGAGAGAAAAGAGGCAGCTTTCACTTGCCTTCGTGCCCTGACACGCTATCTAGAGACAGTGTGAGCGTGAGGGAGGAGTGTCCAGCAAGTGTTGGGAAGCCAGCATTCCTGTCCTCGCTGTTACGCATGGGTGCAAACTAAGCCACTGGGCCCTCTCTGCTCCTGTGAGAGGAGGAGCCTGGAGAGAGTGGTAGGGTTAGTCCTGAGTCTGTGACTCCACTCTTGTGCCCCTGTGAAGAAGGCAGCACGAAGCTGAATATGACAGCACGTGCCTGTTGTAGTCCTGGCTCTCTCAGAAGCTGAGGCAGAAGGACTGCAGGTTCAAGCCAAGGCTGGACAACTTAGCAAGACCCTGTATCAAAATTTAAAAAAATAGAGAGCTGGGGATATAACACAGTGAGAAGGCCTTGAGTTCAATACCAACTAACCCAGTACACCCCACACACACACGAGCACACAAAGAATGCAGGAACAAAATCATAAAAGACTAATGCCAACACAATAACAGGGACCTTCCGAGGCCCCCTCACAGTTGCCTGTCTATCCTATGTAGACATACTAGGAAAAAGCAATATACCTCTTATAAACCTACTGTAACAGTTGCGTATATAATAAGTAACATTGATTAAGCAATGGGTAGTTTCAGATAATTACCTAACAGGAGCTACTTCATCAAAATGAAGAAAAATAATATAAACGGACACCAGATAAATTCTGTATGTTGTACTCTTTTGATCCTTTACATGGTACTCCTCCCAAGGAAATACATGGAAATAATTTAAAGTTCCATGCTAGTCTTAGAATTCTACTGTGACTTCAGTATTTTAAACAGAATTGAATCTGTCTGTACTGCTCACATTGAAGAAATAACATACCTTAAGGTATATACACACGTTTGAGCTATACTTACACACAGTACATGCTCATTGCTTTTTCTGTGCTGTCATTTCAGTGCTGTCTTATTTTCTTCACCTAATGTAATGATTGTATATGCTCTTATTGTTTATTACTACATAAAATATTATTTTATAGTGTTGATTAGGTACAATAAGGCACACCATTAATTGTTAGGCGTTGAGCTTAACACATAGTGAGCACTCAGATGTTTATTACTGCTGCTACAGTATCAGGGTTATTGACTGGCTTTATATGCCTGGTAGGACTTGTTTTATAGTGGTTTAGATCTTAACTGTTTACTCTGTGCATGCAAGTTTTTTTGCTTGTTTGTTTTTTGTTTTTTGTCCCTTTGAGACAGGGTCTCACTATGTAGTTCAGGCTGGCCTTGAGCTCACTTTGTAGCCCAGGCTGGTTTCGAATTTGCAACGATCCTCCTGCCTCAGCCTCCCGAGTGCTGGGATTATAGGCGTGCACCACCATGCCCGGCACATGCACATTTTTAATTTTTAATTTTTTTATTTTTTATTTTAAAAGTAAAAGCACAAAAACATATTAACAAACAGACACAAAGTAGCATAAGAAATAGTACAATCAAAACTGATTTACAGACAATGTGACATGGACTCAACAATGGTTGTTGCTTATGCACGTTTTTTAAAATAATGTTTTATCCATCTTTTTTAGACTTTGAAAGTTGGGAAGGACAAAAACTAAAAGAGAAGTGGTTATTACAACTGTGGAACGTGTCACAGAGATTAGAACAAAGAGGGGTGATTTCCTTACTAGGCTTTCTTAACTAAATATTACACATTCTGAATTCCTACAGTGGTACCCATAACCCCTTTTAATTTTAAAAATTAAAGCTAAAATGAAAACGGTGTAGGTTTTCTTATATACTTCTGTAAAAGGAATCCTGTTGTCTCCTCCCCAAGCAAATAACAGTAAAATGAAGGAGGGAGATAGATTTTGGAGATGAAAGAATTATTTCTACTCCTAGTCTTATAAATAAATTCAAGAACACAAAAGCCTCTCTTTGTAACATTGGCTGGGAATTATTACAATAAAAATTTTATCAGCCAGACGTAGTGGCACGTGCCTGTAATTCTAGCTACTGGGAAGGCTGAGGTAGGAGGAGCTCAAGTTTGATGCCAGCCTGAACCATTTAGGGAGATTCGGTCTCAAAATAAAAAGAGGAGTAGTTCAGCACTCCCTGGATTCGAGCCTCAGCAGCCAAAAGTGAAAAAGGCCAGAATTCTTATTCGTAACATTTTACTCCCTTTTAATATTGCAATTAAACCATGATGAAGTAAATATCAGGTGATCAGCCTTTAACATCGGTATGATTTTGAGCTGGGCATATAGCTCAGTGGAATAAGCGCCTACCTGGCAAGCACAAGGTTCTGAGTTCGATCCCCAACAATACCAACAAAAACTCAGTATGATTTTATGTGTTGCATTATGATCAGTGGTCATTTATTTAATTTAATGTAACCAGGCATTAGCCTATTGGGGTATAAGGAGGAAAATACAAGCAAGGCATAGTGCTGTGCTGGTTATAAAGCAAGTATGTGTTTCTACTGCCATACGTATTTTCAAAGTGATAGCGTGATTTTGTGCTAGGAATGGATAAGCTTTTTACATCCTTACCAACACCAGTATGCAATGGTATTTCATTTTGGTTGGGCTCGCATTTCCTTGATGATTAGTGATATTGAAGGTATCCTTCCTTGTGCCTAGATGATGTGTGAGAATTTGTATATTTTCTTCCTGCTTTCCTTCCATCCTCTTTCTTTGTCTTGGAGTTTTGTTGGTGTTGTTGTTTGTTAAAGATAGGGTGTCACTATCTAATCTAGGCTGTCCTTGAACTCAGAATCCTTTTTGCTCAGCTTCCCTACTGCTGGGATTCTGGTATTTGCCACCACACTTGGCTTGTGTATTTTCTTTAGTGAAATGTCTGTCTAAATCTTTGGCCTACTTGTTATGGTTTGTGTATGAATGTCCCCTTGAAGCCTCATGCAGTCGTGCGGCAGGCTTCTAGAGTTGATGATTGATTCATGGTCCAATGTTGGAATTATGGGTGTGAGTGCTACCCTTGCCCCGGGGTGGGTAGTTTGCATACAATATAAGAGAGAGAAAGAGGCTGCTTGCCCCTCCTCCTTTTTGCTCTTGTTGCTTTTGCTGTCTTCCTCTGCCATGAACAGTAGCCCTCTGCCATGGGCCACTCTGCCTTGGAGCCAGCCAAGTATGGACTGAAACCTCCGCAAACTATAAACTGAATAAGCCTTTCCTTCCTTAATTCTGGGTGTCAGGTATTTTGTGTCAGCAATGAGAGAAAAGTAACTAAGACACTACTTTTAAAAAATCAGTTATTTTTCCTTCTCTTGGGTGGTACTCAACAAGACTCCAGCTCTCTTGTGAGCCTTCTTACTTCCTACTCCACCTTTCAGGAACAACAGTTCTTACTTTAGATGAAGTCCACTTTATCAATTTTTTCTTTTATGGTTTGAGTACCCTACTATAATTAGCCACTCTTGTTTTGGTTTGATCTGAGTCTTCTGTTATTGATGAGGAGACCAAAGTGGAGAGAGGTTGAGGATTTTGCCCCAGATACACAGTAAGTGGCAGAGCCAGGATTCAAACCTACGCAGTATCTTTGAAATTAGTACCATATCTTAATACCATCTGTATTAAGATGACCAAGTTCAAGAAAAAAATAGGTCCTGGCCAACATGAGCTGGAGTGTCTACTAGGCACCAGATATTTTTCTTTTAAAGTTTGTCAAAAGAAAAATTAGTGCTAGTGCATACTTGATATTATGGAGCTAATTCTTAAAGTTTTAATTGAAATGTATTTTTTTCATGTACCTTTGAGCCTTGATAATATTTTACACTTAACAACATACATTTACTCATATGAATAACCCCACTGGGGTGTTTGTGGTTTAGCCATATGCTCCCTGTAAGTTTCTATTGATATTCTCATGTCTATATTAAAATATACAAAATCTTAATACATTTGCTTTTCTTTCCATGCCATTTAGGAGTATGTGAGATAGGTAAGAAAAGCTATTAGAATGTTTAAATTTTCTAACTGTCCAAAAAAACTTGAGCCATAAGGAACAGACTGAGGAAAGCGAAGCAGCTCTTTACAAAGTGCTTCTTTGGTTTTACCTGGTACTTTACAGTCGAGGAAGAGTGCTTCCCATTTTCTTTGCTCAGTAGTTATCAGGGAGAAGCTGGTTTAGGCAGGGGAAATAGTAGAACAAGGGGCGCAAAGCAAATGTCTGACGCCATTTAAATATGACGCTGCATCGTGACTGCACTTCTCTATTGAGTACAGCATTTGGTGCTCATGTTCTTGGAGAAGCAGAAAGTGGTCAGGACAGGCTCTCCACCTGTAAGCTACGAATAGTTCAGCCTGGCAGGTTTGATGCCTGAGCCTGTCCCAGCACAAACAGTACAATCTTACCTATTTTGTTTCCCTGTTTTAAAAATTATGATTCATGAATAAGGAAAAATTATCCTGTGATCAGGTCTTTGAAATTAGAGAAATGGCAAAATAGAGTGCAACAAAAGGTATAAGTACTTTAAAAATCTCAAAAACGTAGTTTGTACAGTTTGTGATCGATACCTGGGTAGGGAATGGGGACGTTTATGAGAGTCCTTTTATAGCTATTTTAGAATAAAACCAAATAAAATTTGTGAGAAATATACACAGGAAAAAATAATTTGCTTTAGCATAAAAGAAAGATGGTATCATTGTTATTGGTGATATGAGATTTTTAAAATATTTTTATTTTTATGTTTATGTTTATGTGGGTTTTTTGACTTTTTTTTTTTTTTTTTTTTTGAGACAGGGTCTCGCTATACAGTTCAGGCTGGCCTTAAGCTCACTTTGTAGCCCAGGCTGGTCTCGAACTCTCAACAATCCTCCTGCCTCAGCCTCCCAAGTGCTGAGATTACAGGAGTGCACCATGACGCCCGGCTGGTGATGTGAGATTTTTAACGTGTATAATACTAACAAAATATACGAATACTTAAAGACCAGAGTTGGTGCTGAATCCTGGAAGTCTGTTTATAAAAGTAAAGCAGGAATGAATCAGATACATTTTAATTGTAAATAATTATAATCAGATACATTTTAATTATCTGAAGCTTATTATTAACTTTATATTTAAATGTTTATCAACTTTTATACACTGGTAAGAAAATTTTATGATAAAGATATTTGCTTCCTCTCTTCCTTTTCTATTTCCACATCAAATATAATTTTTCCTATGTAATATACAGCTTTCCTGCTATACTGTTTTAGATATGTTCATATTTGAAAAACAAACATACATTTAAAGTTATATACTCAATAGTTTTTAACAATGTTGCCAAGATCGTTCAATGAAGAAAGGACAAACAATAAATGATGTTGGGAAAATTGGGTATTTTATTTTTTTGACCCTCTTAAAAAGGGGTGAGCCAGGTAGACAGCCAAGTTTAAGAAAATGTTTTCTTTGGTTACTTCCAATGAAGGAAGAATTTTGACCCCTACCCTACACCATATGCAAAAATTACTCAAAATGGATCAAAGACCTAAAACTATGAAAGTCTAGAGGAAAACAGAAGATGAGCTTTGTGACATTGGATTTGGTGGTAATTCGGGGGGAATGACACCAAAAGCACAAAGCAACAAAAGTTAACAATAGGTAAAACTGGACTACATCAAAATGTATAATTTTGTGCATCAAAGGGTACTACAAGGAAGCAAAGATGTGGAGTCCATCTTCCACAAGAAGCAAGAAGGGTCACTTTGTGCTCAGCACTGCCTAAACAATCTGCGCAAGGAGAATGTTTCATCCCTGCGGGATTATCCTCAGTTGCACATCAGCTGGATGGAGATGAAAGCATGAGAATGGCAGAAGGAGGGGTTATTAATGAAGACTATCGCACATTTTTACGGGGTGATCTGCCAGACTGTGAAGCTCACCAACTTCTGCAGATGGTTAGGGTCCAACAGATGCATCAACCAAGACTTATGGGAGAAGAATCAGCGCAGTTAAAAGAGCAGAGAGCTCCTAAAACAGACCTGGAACAAGTCTTAAAAGCAATGATGGGTTGGAATGTTAGATGAGGAGGAGGAGGATTTGCAGAGGCTCTGGCACTAAATTGTCAAGAAGCTGACATGGAAGATGAAGCAGATTTCTGCAGGGCTATTCAGCTCAGTCTGTGGTTCCAAAAATATATCTCAAGATGTCCTGACATTAGGTACAAATCTTACATTTGAAGAGCTGTAGAAGAAAAGGCTGCTTTGAAAAGCAGCAGCAGCAAGAGCAAGCAGGCCCACCAGAACAGGTTTCACAGCCACATGAAAGGCTGACCACAAGGTCAGGAGCACTTGAGGATCTAGGTCGTGCTGTGAGTGAAGAAGACGTGCTTCAGGCAGCTGTGACCATGTCTTTAGAAACTCACAAATAATTTGAAAACAAGTGTTACCGTTTAAAATCAATTACATGTTCATACTTTCTAATGTTATCCTTTGTGATTGATTGTAGCATAGGGTCCATTTTTGTAATGCATCAAAGAGAACAGGATTCATCAGAATGAAAATTTAGGCAGCTTGCAAACAAGATGAGGAAGTGGAAAATGTGTCAGTTGTAGGACTAAATAATGATCCTCCAAAAGTCAACCAAAGAGACACTTGACAGTGAAAGAAATTTAAAATAGTCTTCTAAAAAAGAGGGTACTAGAGAATGGGAGATAAATATTTGTAAGTCATGTACTTGATAAAGGATGAACATCCAGAATACCTAAAGAATTTATACAACTTACTATTTTGAATTAAAAGTGGCAGAGTAAAGACTGGCAGCAGAGCCAGGCATAGTGGCTCATGCAGCACTTGGGAGGCTGAGGCAGAAGGATTGCTGTGAGTTTGAGGCCCGCCTGGTCTGTAAACTGAGTTCAAAGCCAGTCTGAACTGCATAGTGACACCCTGTCTCAAAAAGACTGGCAGCAAAATACAGCTTCTCTGACACCTGGAATAAAACATGGAAAACAACAATTTGGTGAAGAATAAAGAAGTAGATCTCTGCGAACTGGGGTTAG
The DNA here is from genome assembly GCA_004027595.1 of Dinomys branickii. Taxonomy (NCBI): domain Eukaryota; kingdom Metazoa; phylum Chordata; class Mammalia; order Rodentia; family Dinomyidae; genus Dinomys; species Dinomys branickii. The sequence continues at coordinate 64,093 of PVLD010003976.1, forward strand.
GGGTGGGATTGACAAGAAAACTAGAAACTGCAAGAAACTGGAAAAATCTGGAAAGCTACGCCAGCTGCTGGGTAGGGGACCTGTCTGTAGTAACACAAGGTAAGCCTGAGAGGATCGGCAGCTCCAGGGAGAAAGAACAAGCAGGGCTCCACAGTTATTGTGAACTGCATGTACATTATGAGGTTTTACTGTCAAAGTGACTTCTTCCGCACGATAGGCTAGAGTTGGAGAGGAAATCCAGGGCAGCACCCAGCATATTTGAGAATGTTTCATCAGGAGCCATTTGGGGGATGGGTTAATTGTTTAAGACTGAGCTATAAAACAACTATATCTCAGAGTTTCTGGGATCACCCTACCATAGTGACTGAGACCCCTTGAGAAGTTTAAGCTCAGGCCAGAAAGGACACTGGGATCCCACCTTCCAAGTTGAGAAGTCACGTTGGTCATGTTTGGGTTTTGGAGAGGGTTGGTTCTGAAATTGCTGGCATTAAGTCCAGCAGACTGCTTGGCTCTTTCCCCCCACTGCCTATGTCCAGCACAAAACTCTGTGCTCTATTTCCTCATCTACCATGTGATCAGTGAAGAAAGAAAGAGAAAAAGGAAGAATGAAAAACAAAGCAAGGAAGGAGAGTAAAGAAAGAGAAAACTGGCTAACAAAATCCCTCCTAAAACTCTCAACCACCAACTCTGTCCATAGGGCACTGATGGGGAAGAAATAAAAAACCAAACAACTGAATTATACAAATAATAAAGGAGGAGACACACACATACACAAAAGGTTAATAAAGTGCACAGCTAAATCTAAGATGATAGACTACACAGATAATGGACTGAATAAACAAAATGAATAGTGAGCTTACAGAAGACACTAATAAAAAACTAGCTGAGCTAAACTAAACAGTATAAAATATGAATGACCAGTTTGGCAATGAATTAAAGTATATGGAAAGATACCAAATAGAAATCCAGGAAATAATTTTTTTTTCCTTTTGGTACCAGGACTCAAACTCACAACCGCATGCTTGCCAGGTAGGTGCTGTGCTGCTGAGCTATATCCAACAAAAAAAAATTTGTTGACTGTGAGAACAGTGTCACAATTTCCAGGGCTGATACAGGTGACCATATTCTCCAAGACGTCTTCAAAACAACAAGAGAATATGGAAAATGGATGATCCAACACCTGCTGGATGATGCAAAGAAGACTAATCAAAGATTAATTGGAATTAGTGAAACATCAGAAGATAGCAAAAGTGGGACTTTCAACTCAGACTAATACATCCTGTAAAGGTATCTTTCAAAATCAATGGTGGAAGTAATCTTCCCATGACAAAGAACACCTTAAGAAACGCATGACCACCAAACCAGCAATACAAAAAATTCTCAAGGATAAACCACAAAGAGACAATGAAGCCAACACTGCCAAAAAAGACTCACAGAATGAACACGCCAAACAGGCGAGCAGTTACACGGAAGAGAAAAACAGAAGGACCAGCAGCGGGAAGCACGCAATAGCAGGAACAAGTGAGTACCTTCAGTAATAACTGCCAATGTGAATGGTGCCAGTGCCCTAATCAAAAGACACAGACTGGTAGATTGGATCAAACAAACAAAACCCAATGATATGTTGTATGCAAAAAACACATTTAATCAAAAATCGAAGGATGGAAAGCAATTTTCTGTGCCATCGGTGCCCTAAAACAAGCAGGAAAAGCTATCCTGTTTTCAGACCAAGTGAGCTTCCAGCCAAAACTGATCAGAAGAAGCAAAGGTTACTACATATTGGTTAAGAGCAATTCAGAAAGAGATAATAGTTGTAAGTATATATGCAGTTGGACACTGGCATAACCAACTTCATAAACACCTTTGGACATGATGAAAGAACAGACCAAACATCAACACAATTATAGTGGAGGACCTCAACATCCTATTATCACAAGTGGATAGATCGTTTAGACTATCAGTAAAGAAGTGTCAGAGTTGAACCACATTTTGAACAAATGGACTTAATAGCTATTTAGTGTTCCACCACAACAACATCACAGATTCACAGCAGCACATGGGACTTTCTCCAAAATAGACCACATGCTAGCCAATAAAGCATGCTTAAGTAAATGCAAAATAATTGAAATTATTCCATGCTTGTTATCAGATTATAGTGCAATGAAACTAGAAATTAATGGCAAAAGAAGACATTTTGGAAGACACATGGAGATTAAATAGTACACTCTTGAATAATCAGTGGTTCACAGAAGAAGTGAAGGAAAAATGAGACAGTTCCTAGAATCAAATGGTAATACCAGTATGACATACCAGAACCTGTGGGACACAACGAAAGGAATCCTAAGAGGCAAATTTATAGCTGTGAATGCCTACGTCAGAAAAACAGCAACTGGGCATAGTAGTGTGGCTACTAGCATGTAGTCTAGCACCCAGGACAGAGGCAGTAGGATTGCTGAGAGTTTGAGGCCAGCATGGGCTACATAGTGAGTTAAAGACCAGTCTAAATTGCATAGTGAGACCTTGTCTCAGGAAAAGAGCAAAACAAAACAAAACAAAAAACACAGGAAACCCAAATAACCTAGTGACACACCTCAAAGTCCTAGAAGAACAAGAATAATCCAAATCCAAAGCTAGTACAAGGGAAAAAATTATAAAGATCAGAGATGAAACTGAGACCAAAATACACAAAATCATTGAGGCAAACAGTTGATTCTTTAAAAGAATAAAACAGACAACCCTCAGACAATCTTACCCAAAAAAGAAAAGACCCTTAGCTGGGTGTGGTGGCACATGCCTGTACTAGCACTCTGGAGGTGGAGACAGGAGAATCCCTGTGAGTTCGAGGCCCTCCTGGCCTACAAAGTGACTTCAAGGCCAGTCTAAACTGCATAGTGAAATCCTGTCTCAAAAGGGGAAAAAAAAAAGACATATCAATTTAATGAGAAATGGAAAAGATAATATCACCACAGACAGCACCAAATTTCAGAAGATTATTAGTAACTACTTTGAAAACCTGTATAGTACTCCAATAAATTGGAGAACTCAAAAGATTGATTCCTAGTACATACAATTTACCAAAACTGGACCTGGATATAAACATATGGACAAAGTACTTGAATAATATCTCCAAAGAAGATAGACAACTTTACCAGGCATGGTGGCGGAGACAGGAGGATCACGGGAGTTCAAAGCCAGCCTGAACTACACAGAGAGACCCTGTTTCAGAAAGAGAGAAAGAAAGAAAGAAAGAGAAAAGATATACAGATGGCCAGCAAGCATAGGAAAAGTTGCTTTTCTTTTTCAGCATTATTTTGATTAGGGAGGGAATAAAGAAGTAAGGAATAAATTGCCTTTCTCTATTTTTGTACCAACTAAAATCTTAAATATAAAGCTCTGAAATGATTATGCTTCTGGCCCAGTAATACTACTGCAGGAGTATAACCTAAGGGAGTGTGCTAGGGGCTGCTTAACCGCCTGGAGACTGAGGCACTTGTCCTGTTCACAGATGTCCTGAGTTGTGTGATGCGGTCCTCACTCTGCTGTCATCAGCTGTGCGGCCTGTGTCCTTTGCTCCCCAAAGCACATGTCCAAATTTGTTAGAAAGTTCTGCTTTACAGCACTGTTGCTTGTGTAGGTGATTTAGGGAATTCTATGGAAGCAGGCTTTGCTCCGGTTCAGACACTGCCAGGATGTAGGATGATTCTGTGTGGGTGCCTTAGAGGAGGTTTGGTTAGAAGAGCGTGAGCTAGAGCTGTAACTGGTAGAGAAGCAGCAATCTCTCGCGTTAGCCAGGAGAGGGTGAAGATTGACGTTTTGTGCGGTGCATGGTGACCTTACTATATGTCTAGGTTTAGACAGAATTTTGGAGTATTTTGTCGCAGTTCTGTCATGGTCCTGGAGCGACCTGGTCTGGTGCTGCTGTTGAATGAGGAGGAGAGTAACAGGCTCTCTGCTAGCCATGGACAACCTCGGACAGCACGAAGGCCTGGCCGTGTGTGTCTGAGCAGTTTCCAGATGCCAGGGGCTGCTTTTCTTCTCAGGCTCTGGGAACCAACCATTGGACACCATTTACATCCATTGTACTTTTCGTAATTATATAATGTCATTAGCTGTTGTGTAAAACACTAAAACTAGGGTAAGAAGAATAAATTATCAATAAGAACCAGGTTGGATGTTTTAGAGATTAAGATAAAACCCTAAGTGTTTTATTTTTTTTAAATTTTTATTTTTTCCTAAGTGTTTTAAATGGCTGTTGAATTAAGGGTGGATGGAACGTAGGCAAAATAAGTGGGCCTTTCAGAACATATTTGTACCAGAAGCCTCTGCACAGTCTTCCAGTCTTTGCTCTACTTCAGAGGAGCTCACATTGCACTAAAATTGCAAATGATGCCCCATGAGTGTGGTTTATGTAGTAAAGGTGACACGGACTCATGTTGCTGGAGCCACACTCACAGACAAAGCCCTGGCCTCTTTATATGTTTTAAGTTTAAAAAAATTTTTTTTTGGTCTTTTTTCAAACAGGGTCTGGCTATGCAGTTCAAGCTGGCCTTGAGCTCACTTTGTAGCCCAGGCTGGCCTAGATCTCACAAGGATCCTCCTGCCTCAGCCTCGCGAGTGCTGGGATTATAGGAATGCACCACCACAGCTGGCTTAAAAATATAATGTGAGGTGTGTGTATGCAATTTTTATGATTCCTGTCTTGTAGCCCATTTTAAATTAACCTGCCAACCAGCCCTGATTACATCAGGTTAGAGACTTATTATCAAAGAAATTCATGCACAGATTTAGATGCAGAATTGTTCTCTGGAGTATGATGGTAGTAAAAGTAGAAATAACATAAATGTTTATTAATGGGATTAATAAAATTTGGTATATTCAAAAGAAGAAGTCATATAGTTACTAAAAGTCATGTTTTCAGAATTATCTACTATCAAGAAAAAAATTCATCTAATGTAAAAAATGAAGAGTAGTTTACAAAACCAAAGTATGACCCCAATTTTAAGAATGTATATGTATAGGCTGGGTGTGGTGGCATACACCTGTAATCCCAGCACTCAGGAGGCTGAGGCAGGAGGATCATTGCAAGTTCGAGACCATCCTGGGTTACAGAGTGAGCTCAAGGCCAGCCTGGACTGCATAGCAAGACCCTGTGTCAAAAAGACAAAAAAAAAAAAAAAAAAAGAATGTACATATAGAGCTGTATGTGGTGGCGCACGCCTGTAATCTCAGCATTTGGGAGGCTGAGGCAGGAGGATCATTGCAAGTTTGAGACCAGCCTGAACTGCATAGTGAGACCCTGTCTCAGACCAAGAAAGAAAGAAAGAGAGAGAGAGAAAGAGAGAGAGAGAGAAAGGGGAAGGGGAAGGGGGGGAAGGGAAGGGAAGGAGGGAAAGGAAAAGGGAGGGGAGGGGAGGGGGATGGTTTATAGCTGAGCACTGTGGTACACACCTGTAATCGCAGCACTCTGGGAAGCTGAGGCAGAAATACTGCAAATTCAAGCCCAACCAGGGCAATTTAGTGAGACCCTGCCTCAGAATTTAAAATGTTTAAAAGGGCTGCGGACTTAGCTCATTGCAAAGACCCTCAGTTCAATCCTCGGTGCCAAGAAGATAAAAAAGTTGGCAATTTTAAAACATGCTTGTGATTCTTAGTCTGGCTCTTCACTTGGTGTTTCATTCAGTTTCTGAAAGTTGGTGTCAAAGAACTTTTAATGTTGAGTGTTCTTTAATTTTCCAAAGAAGAAAATCTGCTGGGGATATAGCTCAGTGGAATAAGCGCCTGCCTAACAAGCGCAGGGTCCTGAGTTCAATCCCCAGTACCGCCAAAAAAAAAAAAAAAAAAAAAAGACCAAACCAAAGAAGAAAATCAAAGGCATGGGCATGATTTATTTAGCCTGGGCTCACTTGGGTTTAATTGATAGGCTGGCAGAGATATCACCCATGTGTGCCCCTACCCTTCCAGGTAGAATTAGTCCCCCCTCCTCAGCGCCCCTTGTTTTGTACTCTGTTTGGTCCTTAACCATGTTTCGTTTAAGAAGAAAAACAAAACCGGTGCATTTGTCTTCATCCTCCCCCACGGCGCTTCACCGCGTGTTCTTGGGAGGAAGGAACAGGCTGGCCGGGCTTTGTATTTGCAGTCCTACCACAGACCTTTGCTTCTCAGTCCTTGACCAGGTGTCTGGAGCAAATGTGTAAGGCATTTGCCTTATTATAGCAGAGTTACAGTTTTAAAGGGAGGTGTTCTCACAGGCTGACCCTAAAACAATATTTTGCTACAGCAAGCACAAACACCGGAACAACACCCAGGATTTGGACGCAGATTTATGTATATCGACAGGCACTGATGGGGATCACTCCCAGAATGTCAGGCCCTGGTCTCTGGTGGTCTAGGGCTTATATGAGACAAGCAAGCCAGAAGTACAGAGGCAGAATGGCTTGTTAATTGGGGGTTGGTTTATAGATGTGCATCACAGTGACCAGTCGTTTCTAAGAACTGGAACAGGAACTATTACCTGGGCGGCTAAGAAACTGAAGGCTACTGGCTTGTGAGGAGGGGGACACTTTCTGTTACAGTCTGAAGCACTTCAGTGATAGGAAAGCGACCTTCCAACAGCAGACTCTGAATTCATCCCAAAGCCGCTGAACTGTTTTCACAGCTGGACCATGTGGTGGGCATGTAGGCTCCGGTAGCCATTTTGGAAAGGCATGGGCGGTACCTGTCCAATTTGAGATTCACGTAGCTTTGCTTGGAGGTGCACGCCTGGAATCCCAGCACTTTGGGAGGCTGCCACAGGAGCATCACACGTTCAAATGCAGTCAAGGCAACTTAATGAGATCCTGTCTCAAAATAAAATATGAAGGAGGGGGGCTGGGGGTGCAGCTCACTGCGCAGGCCCTGGGTTCAATTCCCAGTACAGCAAAAAACAAAGGGAGAGGAGGAGGAAGCCAGGGAGGGAACGAAGAGCGAGTATCACTTTGCACCTCCCTAGATACGCTTAGGTAAAGTAGGCAAACTTATGGGTAATCCTGTCTTTACTGGAGGACTGTTGGTAATGTTTCTCAGTAGGAGCTGTAGAATTGTGCAGATCAGTTTCTGATTATGATGAGGGCGACAGCTTCCTTTAAATACAAATGATAGCTAAGCATGATGACAAACACCTACAGTTCCAGCTGCTTGCAAGGCAGAGGAGGAAGATTGCTTGATTGAACTCAGGAATTGAAGACCACCCTAGGCAACATGGCAAGACCTGAACTAAAAACAAAGCAAATATGCCAGGCACTGTTCTGTGCACTTGACTTAATTTATCTAATAATTTTACAACTACATGGCAGTTGCTATTATTACCTGCATTTCATAGATGAGGCACTTGAGGCCCAGAGCTTCAATAACTTATACAAATCCACACAGCTAGTAAAGCACGTACCTGGTATTCATTCTAGCACTCTAACTTCATATATATATATGTGTGTATATATATCCATCCTTCTTTGCAATGGTGAAAAAAGAATATACAGATAAATGTTAATGAAAAGGCAGTTCAGAATTGAATGCGTAGTATGCTGTCCTTTCAGTTTGGACACAAATTGGACACACTGGAAGGACACAAAAGAAATAATAGTAGTGGCTGTTCAAAAGCAAGGGGTGGAGCCAGGAGTGGTGGTGCACGCCTGCAACCCCAAGGCTTGGGAGGGTGAGGCAGGAGGGTCACTGTGAGTTCCAGCCAGGGCTACACAGTGAATTCACGGCCTGCCTGAACTACAAAGTGAGACCCTGTCTCAAACAATCAATCAGTAGGATGGATGAACTTTACCTTTTACTTCATGTAATTCTTTTTTCTGTTTTAATATTATGGATCTATTACTTATGGAAAATTTTTACTAAAATAAGGGGAGCTGTTATTTTGAAAAGTTGTAGTACTGAACGAAGACTAAACTGAAGTCACGGGTAACACGTTTTTATCCATCATTGCTTACAGACCATGTGTAGGGCTCCCCTGTCCCAGTGTCCTGCTAAAGCTTTCTTTCAATCCAAGGTCACAGTTCACTTCACGGTTCATGTCCTCTGCAGTTCATGGTTTATCTGACTCTGCTTGGTGGGATATTTCCTTATTGATCGACAGAGCACCTCGTGTTATTTTATTCTTTTAAATTGCCTAGAGTTTCTTTTGCTTCCAGAAGGTTTTATAACTGCTTACAGTAAGACACAGGAAAGCGTGCGCATGATGAGAACTGTAAATACGGAGGTTATAATTCTATAGCCTAATGTAGTTCTGTTTTGAGCCGTGACTTTTTAAGTGTCCAGGAACTGGCAAAAAGAAAAAAATCAAAGTTCGGTGATTCTTGTACTTGACAAAATGACATATAACCACAGCCTTTTTGTTTATAGAAATATTTTTCTGACTCTAAACTCTCAGAACTTGTTTCATGGACCCATTGATGCAACGCACTTTAGGGTCGCTTCTTGTTTCTGGTATTTGTTCCCTGCCCAACTATATTATAAGCTTCCTTAGGACAAACTCCATCTTCCTTCCTTCTTTCTTTCTTTCTTTCTCTCTTTCTTTCTTTCTTTCTTTCTTTCTTTCTTTCTTTCTTTCTTTCTTTCTCTTCTTCCTTCCTTCCTTCCTTCCTTCCTTCCTTCCTTCCTTCCTTCCTTCCTTCCTTCCTTCCTCCCTTCCTTTTTCCCCAAACTCCTTTCTCTGTATTATTTGTGTTCCATCTTTGTGTAGAAAATGTACACATTATTATGGTTCAGATGATAAATTAAGCAACAAGTGCCACAAAGCCACATCTTGTGGATTATGTTACCACCATCTTTCAAAAATGTAATCTTTGAATAGCTTAGCAGTTGATAATTACTTTCATCTTCCTCAGCAGGGAATTGCCTCTGATAGCCTTCCAAAAAATCATAATTTATTTCTTTGCATGTAGCTTTTACCGAGTTCCGTCGTCTTGTAACCCCTAATTTCTAGTTGAGTGCATAGTATGAAAAGTTGGAAGCTTGTCTGAACTTTTGTTTTATGAAAGTCAGATCTTTTTAAATATGGCCTATCCCTTTTCCTTTGTTGTAGGCCAGGTTATCAAGGCCTGGGACATCGGAGTGGCCACCATGAAGAAAGGGGAGCTCTGCCATTTGCTCTGCAAACCGGAATATGCGTATGGCTCCGCCGGCAGCCTCCCTAAAATTCCCGCGAATGCAACTCTCTTTTTTGAGGCAAGTGTGTGTGGTGTTGCCTGGTCAGCGTCTGCGGCACCGCAGAGCTGCCTTGGAACAGGGAGCGCTACGCTCACTATCGAGACTCACATCCAGCATACTTATTTTGGAGCTCAGCCTGTTGAATTGTTTCCCACAAACCCAAGGGGTGTGTGCCAGTGTGTTCTTAGAAGTGTGTGCCTGGCACAGAGAGGTCATAGCCAAATAAACAAAAGACACTGGACTCAGAAATAAAAGCTCTGGTCAGCAGTGAATATGACATACTCAAAATTGACAGGACAGAAGTGGTGGAGATAAATGCTGAATATGCCTGTACCGAGTTGTAAGGTACTTTTAAGGCTTGTAAATGTTTATAAAGATTTCTAAGTGTCATAGATTTCCCTTCTTCTTTAGAAGCAGTAGGTAGTGACATGTTCTTTGTCCTGTGTTGCATTCATCACCCACGTTTGGCAAAACCTGATTTTAAGAACTGCTCTAATGAGGTAAAATACACCTTTAGTCAGCAGTAGGCCAGACTCCTAGGATTTATTCTCACATTTTAGGAAGAGAACTTCATAAATCTGGGGTGGAAAAGTGGTGGCCTTGGAGTCAGACAGAATAGTTGTGTGCCGGCACCTTGGCGCTCTGGCTCCTTGCCCACAGGCCGTTTTCCGAGTATTTCCTGTCTGTCTTTGCACTGCAGCCCCACAGGATGTAGTCCTAGACATTATCATTACACAGAGCTCTTTCCAAGTGTTGAAAAGTAGTGTTGCTTTTCTTTATTTTTCTAATAACTGCAGTGAACAGATTTAAAAAAAAAAGACTTTTTGTAAAATGAAAGGCAAATTAGTTGCTTTTGCCTTTACATGCGCTAAATTGATTTTGTTTGATCTCTTCCTGGTTAAATCTCTTTTCTCTTTCTAGATTGAGCTCCTTGATTTCAAAGGGGAGGACTTATTTGAAGACGGTGGCATCATCCGGAGGATCAAGCAGAAAGGAGAGGGGTACTCCTACCCGAACGAAGGGGCTACTGTGGACAGTAAGTGTTCGGGGGGAGCTGCCCCTTAAAAGCTGAGCTCCATTCGTGCGGTGAGATGGAATTTTTTTTTTTAATCTGATAATGGTAATAAGCATACTGAGTATATTGCAAGAATAGTTTTAGATTCAACATTTATTTCATGGCTTCATTTAGTTTTTTTTTTTTTGGCGGTACTGGGGATCGAACTCAGGACCCTGCGCTTGCTAGGCAGGCGCTTATTCCACTGAGCTATATCCCCAGCCCTCATGGCTTCATTTAGTAACTACTAATTTAGCGTATATATACCAGGCACCATGCCTCCCTCTACATACTCAAAAATTAATAAAAACAATCACAACCGTTAAGGAGTTCGCAGGGTGTGGACCCCCAGGTGCCGACAGCCGACCCTGGTGCTGCCTCACGTATCTATTCACCTGTCTCCCACGGAAACCTTGTGAGATGAGCTTGTCCCCAGGGAGGAAGGCGGATGCAGAGGTGTCACACAGATTGTCGGAGCTCACAAAGTGGATAAACAGCCGTAGACTGTAGTCATTTTCAGGACTCAAACCCCTGTATGGCCTTGACCGTCATGATGGAATAGTTCATCATTTAGATCAAAATTGATTCTATCCTAAATCAGAAGACCTGGGTTCAAGTCCTGCTTTGCCAATTACTGAGCAACCCAGAGCTATTTCGTTTCCTCTGTTGTCCACTGGGAGTTAGGGCACTTCTGAGGGCTGAGCTGAGGGTGACTCTTTCTCCTTTTATGCTGCTTATCCCTTCGTATCACAGTCAGTGTTGCCCATCTGTCCTGGTGTACAGTGAGCGCCCGAGGACCCACATCTCCCCTTACCTTCTTCGGTTTCAGCTACAGTGCCTGACACATTTGTTCAGTGAAGGCTTCTTATGTTATAAATGTCCTAAAAGATGCTATTAACTGAAGCCAAAATCCTTCAAAAGGAAATTGTGAAGAAACAGAAATATTCCCATTCAGAAAAAAACAAAAAAAAATGAAAACCAGCATGATGGTGCACCCCCCACAGCCCCAGCTATTCAGGAGGCTGAGGCAGGAAGATCACTGTGCTCAGGAACTTGAGACCAGCCTGGGCAATGTAGCAAGACCCTGACTCAGAACAAACAAACAAACACAAAACTAAACCAGCATGAACTATTATTGTAAAAGACATACTTTAAATAACAACTCACTTAAGACAGATAACTAGAATATTTAAATTTCTTGTTTTTAATGTTATGTGTACTACTTTGGATCCATGTTTCATTTCATTCCCACAAGTCAAATAAATTACTTCAACTGTAGTAGTTGCCTTTTATGTTTTATTAGAAACAGTTATAAATATTTTAACTGTGATGATGATGATATGTTTAGATCACCATTATTCATGGTAAGTTTTAGATTAAGTGAAGAACTCACACGTACACAGTAGAAATAGACCCCGACCTGAGGTCAAGAGAGGGGACTGCAGGCCTGACTCCGGGCTGAGTGGGCTCTGGCCTCACTTCTGGGTGTTCGTGAGCTTCCTAGGTGGTGAGGAGGGCGGACACCCTAGCCAGATTCTAAGCTTCTATGAAAGTTATAGAAGTGATTGAAAATTATCTTTGTATTAATAGTCACTTAAAAAGCTTATCTATATCTTGTATTTTAAATTTTTATTATGAAAATTTGCAAATGTATATACATTTTTTGTTACAATATAGGAACTTTCCAGTTCAGTAACTTATGTTTTAAACTGTAGCCAGCTAAAAGGAAAGCCTTTTCCAATTATAGACTTCCACTGTGGAAGTGGACTTTGTGGTGGGCAACATTAAGTCTTACGTGGGGTGATATGTTCAACAGCAGTCATATTTTAAACTTTTTTTGAAATAATTTTTAGACTTACGGAAAAGTTGTGAAACTGTTACAGAAAGTTCCCTTGTATGCTTCGCTCAGCTTCCTGTAATGTTAAGATCTTACCGCTAGCCACACAGGACATGTATCAAAATCAGGAAATTAACATTGGTGCAGTTCTAGTCTCATTTTCTGGTCAAAGATCAGATGTAGAATCTAGCATTGTATTTAGGTGTCCTATTTTTTATCCACCTGCCTACCTACTACACAGCTACCTGAACCCAGAGCCTGAAGCTAGGCCCTTCACACTAAGTTACATCTCCACTCCTGCCCCTTCTAATATTTGGGACAAAATCTTGTTGACTTGTCCAGGCAGGACTCCAATTTGTGAGCCTCCTGCCTCAAGCCCACAAGTGCTGGGGTTACATGTGTGCTGCGTTGTCTCTTTATTCCCTTCCAGTGTACAAGAGGTCTTCAGTCTTAGTCTTTCGTGACAGAATTTTGAAGACAACTGGCCATTTTGTAGAGTATCCCCCAATTTAGATTTGTTTTATGTTTTAAATGATTAGATTGAGGTTGTACATTTTTGGAAAATACCATACATGTCACTTGCCCCTCTGTTCAACATCAGGAGGTCCATGATGTTTATTTCCATTACTAGTGGTGGTAACTCAGATCATCTGGTTAAGGTGGAGCATGCCTTATTTCTCTTCTGTAAAGTCACTGGTTTTCCTTTGTGAGTACTAAGTATCTCACTTGGGAGAAGAATACCAGGAGACAGTGCGGATGTCTTGGTTTGTACCATACGTATCTTCATATAGCCAGTCTAGCATCCATAGTGACTTTTGTATATAACAGGTATTACTGTGAAATTTCACCAATAGTAATTTTTTTATTTCCATTTCCTTCCATATTTATTAACTGGAGCCCTACTATAAGGAAGACCTGTCCCTTCTCCCTTGTGTACATCTTCCGTATCATTATGCGTCTGTGGGTATTTATTTGCTTCTGTAAGGTTCCTTTTTATTACTTTCTCTCTCTCTCAAATTGCCTAAGATTTGAATATTGGAAACTCCTGTTTTGTTCTTTCAGCTTGTCCCTGTTGAATGGGGGGTGCTGGTGATTGTTTTTGTACTTCCTTACTGTTTTCCTTTTTCTTCTTTTATGGTCCTGGGGCCTGAGTCCAGGGCTCTTCACAGAGAAGTACATCCCCAGCCCTTTAATTTTTTATTTTGATATAAGTTCTCACTAAATTGCCTACATGGAGTTTGAACTTTCGATTCTCCTGCCTCGGCCTCTGAGTATACTGCATGGCCACCACATGTGGCTCCCTTCCTTACCTTTGGCACCACAGAGTACTCGAAGCTCACCCTAAATATCCCTCCCCTGACCCTGGCTCAGCCATCTCTCCAGGAAGCACTGATTCCTTCTGCCCGAGCCCTGGGTGCGTGGCGGTGCTCGCACTGTGGAACTGTTTCTTGCTCCCCACACATCTTAGCAGACAGAGCTGGGAGGCGGGTGCACATCGCTATGTACCTACACGCCGTGTACATTTCCGGGCCGGTCCGCAGCTGTCCTGAAAGCCACGCCGACAGCTCCAGTGCGCCACACGGGCTTGTTCTCCCCTTGCTCACGTGCAGCTTCTCCCTGCAGTGCACCGGCAGTGCATTTACTCAGCTGTGCAATCCCAGAGCCCTTGTACGGAGTTTCAGGATTGCTAGCGTACCTCCCTGTGACGAAGACCTTTTCTAGGATGAAAACACTCGTGCAGTTTTTCAACTTTGGCAGGTGTTTTCCTCCTCGCTCCCTTCAGTGAGTTTAGGGTACTCGTGTGTATTACAGCTTGCTTTCCACATTTGCTATACAGAAATGATCAGGTACAAATGTGTTTGTGTTCTCATGCTCCCTTTTTTTACACAAAGGGAGTCATACCATAGATGGAATTTTCAAAAAGTAGATTTGAATAGCCTTTTATGTAATTTTATTTTTTCCTGTTTCCAAAAATTTTAAGGAAGAGCAATGACTAACCTTTTGTCTCTCATCTTAATAGAATATACTCTCCTGGGAAATATAAGAGTAAATGGTTTTTTTTTTTTGTTTTTACTTTTTCACCCAAAAGCCTTTTTTGGTTTTCTGGAAAAAATCAGTTTTATAGATAGTTACGGTATTATATTTTTATTTTTCAGTGAAGGTATCCTGTCTTTTCTCTCTTAAATGAGTTAGCCACTGTAAAGGAGGGAGACAGTTGCCTTGGTTCCTGTTCCAAACCAGGACCGCCGCCTTCGCTCCCAGTTCTTCTAGTCTACCTTCTCTCATAGTAGCACCTGTATGCCACGCCTCAGCAGCTGTACAAGGAAATAGCAACAGACCCTGATCATCCACAGCCATCCGCCACTAGAGACCCAGAGAGTGCTGTGCTGGGATTACAGGCATGTGCCACCACGCCCGGCTGTTTCTGTACAAAGGGCAGTAAAGTAATCCTGCAAAGTTACACACAGGCTTTGGAAATGGTGGCATCTTGAATTATTTAAGTCTTGGAATTATTACCCAATAGTCATATGACTTTAGACAACACCTTGAACATCAGGTTTTCTTATCTGGAAAATGGGAATAATGTTTTACCCCTACAGGCTGTTGTGACAATTAATAAAATATATAATGAACACTTAATTTCTTTTTTTCTTACTGTATATGATAGTCTTTTTTTAAAAAGTGGGAATCGAACCCAGGGCCTTTGCACTGAGCTACATCCCCAGGCCTCTTTTTATTTTTTTTATTTTTGAGTCAGTTTTTTCTAAGTCACTAAATTGCCCAACCTGGGCTCAGACTGGGAATCCTCCTGCCTCAGCCTCTGAAAATGTTGGGATTATTGGAGTGTGCCACCATGCTTCCTACAAATTGTCTTTATATAATAAGTTTTGCCTCCTTTAGATGGGCTTAAGAGAAGAAATCCTTGATATCTCCTATTTCCTACATATAATCCATCAGAAAGTCCTCTGGCTCTGCTAGGTTTGCCCTAGAACCCGTGGTTAATTTGGTGACTGTCTTCAAATTAATTTTATATCTTAGTAGATATAAGACCTATTATTAAGTTCTAAATCTTAAATTTCTCTAGGTTTTGGGTTTTCAAAGAGTGATGTACCATAATTCAAAATATTTTTCTAAATTGTAATCTTTTGTTTCCTTTTCATAATTTATCTCTGTGTGAAAGACAGAATTTATGATACCTTAAATAATTTCAATTTTCTCAAAGAAATGTTGGTTTTTATTTTCTATATCACGACCCCAGCAATTTTAGCTATTATTGCACTATCCTTTTTGTGTGTTAACTCAGATGTAGTTTTTATTCAGTGTTTCCGTTAAAACAGAAGCACTGTGTTCCAAGGTACTCTACTGAAATGATTGTGATGACTGATACTTCAGTCTCACAGTTGAGTTTACTCACCAGTAGTGGCTACATTGCCACTTTTAGGCTTTGCTTTCTTAGAAAATCCAATATGACTGACATAAGACACTGACAAGCTACCAGTTCCTCTTCCCCAACTCCTAGTTTTTCATCCCCTGGTTTTTCAACTTCGTTAGTTGAAACAGGCGCCTGAAAATGCTGGCTGTGTATGGTTTTCTTGCCTCAGTGCTGTTGGCTATATTTGAATGTAGACAGTGCACACAGCTGGCAGAGTATTCACATGTGAATGTTTCAGCAGAGGGACTTGCAGGTTCAAGCTATTGGAGAACCTCCTTTCCCTCTCACCTCCTGAACCCCTGAGATAGGGGTGGCGGCAAGGGGGACTTCAGTAAAAGAGGAGCCAATCAATAAGCATGCTAGGAAAAGGCAGACTAGAAGTAGGTCAGAAATTATGACAAATTCCAGGAATATGTAAAGTAGATAAAACTGGAATGATGGGAACTAGATTCAGCAAACGCAGCACAAAACAGGTGTAGAGAAGACCTCTGCAGAGGTACATACTGTTCTTAACAAGCGTGGGCAGAACTCCAAGCTTGCAATCAGCTGGTGTAAGGGAGCCAGAATAGGCTGTGGGGCAACTGCAGGATTGTTATAAAACAGTGTAGGACAGCTAGCCAGTAAACTTCTGTGCAGTTGCTCTCAGCTTTGGCTGAATTTATCTGGGGAGCTGTTAAAAATCTTGATGCCAGGCCTCAGACCAGTTAAATAAAAATCCCAAGGATAGAACTGCTGGCACACGTATTTTTTTTTTTAACTTACAGGTGATTCTAGCCTGCAGATACGGACTGAAAACTACTAACCTAGGGTCTGGCTGGCTGTGACTTTTACTCTGACGCTAATGCCAATAAGGCCAGGTTCCAAAATGAAATAGGGAACAGCCTCAGAAAACTACAGGTGTTAGGACTTGGACCAGAGAGCAACTACCTAAAACAGATGCAGAGAAAGTGTGAAAAGCCAGCTCTGAACAACAGCAAATAAAATAAGGGCTCAGCTCCTGAAGTCAGTCAGCAGTGCAGAAGCACGTGCACACCTTCCTGTGCATGTTGTGCTCAGCACGTAGTAAGTACTCCCTAAATACTTGTGAACTCTTTGCTCATAGGCCCCCCACAGTCAGCTCACCCTTGGGAAAAGGCCTGCCGTGGAAACACAGTCAGTGTTTATAAAAAATTGTGCCATGACCAAAGCACAGTCGCTCGTGCCTGTAGTCCCATCTACTCTGGGAGGCTGAGACAGGATCACAAGTTCAAGGCCAGCCTGGGCAACTTAGTGAGGCACTGTCGCAAAGTAGAAGAAGGATTGAGGATGCAGCTCAATGCTAGAGCCCTCTCCCAGCCTTCACAAGGCCCTGGTTTCAATTCCCCGTACTGCCAGGAAAAAATAAAAAGAGGAAAAGTTGATGCCAGGTAATTGTAATCATTTGATCATTCCGACATTTCCTTTATATCCAGACAACAAAATCTTTTTTTTTTTTTTTTTGTGGTACTGGGGATCGAACTCAGGACCCTACGCTTGCTAGGCAAGCGCTTATTCCACTGAGCTATATCCCCAGCCCCAGACAACAAAATCATTACCAAATATAATGAAAAAATAAAAAGCACTAAGACAAACTAACAAAAAGTAGACAAGAACTTCAAAATACTGATTACTATCTTTACAAATAGCTACAAGGATACTAGACTTGTAAGTCGAAAAATGAACTTCTCTGAAAAGAAAATGGAAGACAAGATAGTTTCTGGAATGAATATGTTTATCAAAATTGAAACTTGGACTAAGAGAGGAAGAACAAAATGGGCTTTTCTAAAATCTAAGCTGGTGATCTGAACAATAGCCAAAGATACCTCAGAACACAGGAAAACGAGAGACGAGAGGAAAATGAAAAGTGAGAGGATGTGGATGACAAATCCAGAAGAGACAATAAACATCTAATCAAACACATAACAAAAGTTCCTGGAAAAGCATTGTTGTAAGACTAAAAGGCAGGCAAATAGAAGGAGTGATTTTTCACCTAAATATTTCGCCTGGTGAAATTTCTGAATTCCATTGCTTAAAAGAAAATTCTAAACCCTTACAGGGAGGAACAAGTTACGTGTAAAGATACAAAAATTGTATTAGTAACACTAGTACTAGAGACAGTGCTTTGAGCAGTGTGTATAGTGATCAGTATTTTTATGTAGAATTCTGTACATAGCCTATTGTTTTAAGTATGAGAACAAAATTATTCTTTTGTTAATATACAGATTTATACCTTTCTTGAAAAAAAAAGACTGTAGTATATACTAAAACATAAAAAATAAACCCAAGAAATAACAGTTCCAGGCATAAGAAACAGTAATGAACAGAAAAGTAATTCCTGAATTGGATGTATTTATCATGAAAGATATTTGAAGTGGTAGGGCTGTAATATGAAACATAACATTCAATACAGAAAATAGTCCGAAAATTCATTTGGAACCAGAAGAGACCTAGAATAGCAAAAGCAATTCTGAACAACACAGGCAAGGCAGGGAGCTTCACAATCCCTAAATTGAAATTATACTACAAATCTACTGTGATAAAAAACAGCATGGTGCTGGCAAAAAAAACCCCAGACCTGAGGATCAATGGAACAGCTTAGAAGATGCAGAAGCTACTCTAAACACACTTAGGTACCTTGTCTTCAACAGAGGAGCCAAAGGACCTTCACTGAAAGAAAGAAAACTCCTTTAACAAATGGTGCTGGAAGAACTGGCTTTCCACATGCCGAAGACTAAAATTAGATCTTTGTCTCTCACCATGCACTAAACTAAGTCAAAATGGATCAAAGATCTAAATATTAAAACAGAAGCACTAAATCTGGGAGAGACTAGGTAGAACTCTTAAAGGCATGGGTGTAGGCAAAGACTTTATGAACAAAACCCTGATCATACAGGAAATATTACAAAGAATCAATAACTGGGATCTCATCTTATTAAAAAGCTTTTACACAGCAAAAGAAATCACCAGCAGAGTGAAGGACAACCTGCAGAGTGGGAAAAATTTATGCCAGCTGCTCCTTAAAGTTCTACTATCTAGAATATATGAAGAAGACAAAACAGTCAGACCCTCCACATTAAAAATCCCAGTCCAAAATGGGCCTCTAAAGTGAATACACAGTTCTCAGGTGATGAAGTAGAAGTGGCAAATATATGAAAAAATGTTCACCATCATGGGTCATTAGAGAGATGCACATTAAAACAATGCTGAGATTTTTCATGCCAGAAAGAATGGCTGTTCTGAAGAAATCAACCAATAACAAATGCTAGAGGGGCTGTGGGGAAAAAGGAAGCCTTCTACACTGTTAGTGGGAGTGTCGACTGGTGCAACCGCTGTGAAAATTTCTTGAAAAAATGAGAACTAAAAGTTCCATTTGACCCAGCTATTCCCCTTCTCAGTATCATCCCAAAATAATTAAAAATCTCATACCACAGTGATATATGCACACCCAGGCTTATAGCAGCACAGGTCTGTTATAGCTAAATCTTGGAAACAGCCCATATGCCTATCAACTGATATATGGATAGAGCAGATGTGGGTTTTTTATACAATGGAGTACAACTCTGCCATAAAGAAGAGAAGCATGATACATTTCTAGCTAAAGGATGCACCTTGAGACCATACTCTTAAGTGAAATAATTTGGACACACATATATAACTGTTGCACTGTTTCCCTGGTGTGAGAAACCAAAAGTGTAAATAAGGACCGAAGTGTATAATAGGTATTGCGAAACAGGAAGAAAATGTTCAAATGGGAAGGGGAGGGGCAGGGAGGGAAGGGACAAGAGAGGCACGGAGAAGGAAAACGTGAGAGAAGGAGGAAAAAAGGGAAGTGTTTATAAGTAAGGAAAGGAGAGCGATTGGGGAGGGGAATGGCAGAGAGGCAAGATGCATCATGGACAGGTACAAATTATGATAATGTGATCATTGTGTATATCTAAAATGTACCAAATTTAATTAATTTTAAAAAATAATAATTTAGGAATTTGTACGCAGGTCCTGGGTGATTTTTAACGATGTGGGAGAGCCAGGAAATAAAGAAAGGAGGCATAATTGTCTAAAATTATTTTCTTGTAAAAGCGATCAAGATGTGGTATTTATATGTCCCAAAACCCTAAGATGAATGTAATCATTATGTATTACATTTACTAATAAAAATTATTTAAAAATTTAAGTTAAATAAAATTTCTTATTATAAGGAAGATTATGCTGATTAATTCTTAAAATTGGTAGACAATTTCTATGCCTTTAACTGACTCATTAAAAATTGAATGAAAAGTACTGGTAACAACAGCATGTAGAGCAGTGTGGGGTGGTGAAACGGGGACAGGGAAATCTCTGTCAGTCCAGCAAAAACAACAAGAAAATACTATATAGCACATCTAAAATAAGAGTAACTCATATCAGTAATTATAAAAATAACCATGAGATAACATTTCCTGTTAAAAACAGAGATCTCATAAAGTACAAAATGATAACAAAATGTAGCTATATGTACTTTACAAATGAAGTAGCAAAAACAAAAATGTATCAAAAATTAGAAATAGAAGAAATATTGCATGTATATATGCCCTTCCTGAGACCTGGTAGCGTGGTGAGGTTGATTTCTGTTGTTGTTTATTTGTTCACGTGGTTTTGGAGGATTTATGAATGTCCTCGCAAGTAGATCAAAGATGAGAGTAAACTCTTGAAGCTGTTTTCTTACATGTTTTCATGAAACACAGTATGGACAGTATCTTGGGCTAAAATGGATAGTGTTCATGCTCAAATATTTTGGATCTATATATACCTCCTTTTTTCCCAAAAGTTTTCTCCAAGTCTTCAGATCAAAAAATAGTCTATTCGGCCAGGCATGGTGGCGCGAGCCTGTAATTCCAGCACTCGCACGGCTGAGGTAGGAGGATCACTCTGAGTTCAAAGCCAGACTGAGGTATAACGTGAGCTGAAGGCCAGCCTGAACTGCACAGTGAGACCCTGTCTCAAAAAGACAAAAAAAGGTCTGTTTGTCCCGAGAAAACCCCAACCAATGCATCACTTATTTTAGAACAGTGTTGCAAAACAAGAGCTCCATATCAGTAATAAATCTGAGCAGCCTCCTGGAATTTATTAAAATAAGAGTGCTAATAGATTTTAAAAGGAAAATAACTATAAATTAGTGAAAATTACCACCCTTTTCTTAATGCCCTATTTTCAGATTAGTCATTAAATAAATACTTTCTGGCCCAGAACTGTGAACTTGGCTCCATGACATACAAAAGAAGTATAAGACATTGCCTTTGCCTACTAGGAATTTTACTCATGCTTTGACAGCCCTCTTTATAGAGCCATTAAATGTTTTCCCAAACAGTGTTCCAAAATGTGTTTAATCTGGTATAAATTACCTCTAATTACAGCAAAGTAATCTTAACTAACATCTCTGTATCCACACTTCACACAGTGTTTCCACATTAGATACCACTAAGTCAACCCAGTCAACAATGAGCTAGCTAGTATTTTTACCCCTATTCCGTAGATGAAGCTGAACTTCTTAAAGTTTAAACTACTTCCCAAGCCACAACTGTTGGGTAGCAGAATGGGACTGGCTCAGGTGCTCTGCTGATGCAAAGGGAGGTAAAGTTAATGGCAGGAGGTATGCTTTCCTGCTTAGACTAAGAGATCACTTCAATAAATGTGATGTATTCTAGTAGCCAGGTTCCAGCTGCCCACTAGCATCTGTCCCTTGGTGCCGTCTCCCAGTGGTGTTTGTTCACCTAAACAGCACAAGCAGGGTAGAGGCAGTTTGGGGGAAACATGCCCACCATGCCTGATGGAAACTTCTGCCTCGTAGTCAGTGATTGATAGGCCTCTCCTGCTTTTAGATATCCCTCTCTGCCTCCCTTTTCAGGGGATCAGCAAGATCCCTCTCTCGATGCCCTGCTCTATTAGACAGACAGGTAGGCAACAGGGAAAACCCTGGCTGGCCGGGAGGGAGTAGCCTGTCAGAACCTGGTTTTCTCTGGCCCAGTGACCAGTCTTGTCTTGTAGTAATGGCGTTACAGCATTCCCATTCAAGTCCCCATTCCCATTCAAGTCCCCACGACCCGGTAATTGTCGACCCGGTAATTGTTTTGGGAACGAGTGCAAAGCTATCAGGCACCAGCTGCTATAATTAGAAAAGGGGAAAACAGACACTTACCAGAGCTAACTTCTTTAGGCTCGAGCATTTACAGCACTTTTTTTTTAAGTTTTGAAGCCTCTTTCTTAGTTTTGCTTCCTAAAATACAAACTGTCCAGTTTGGGGGCTCTTGCATTCCAGTTTTTGTTACTGCTGTGCACTCTCTCTCCTTGTTACCCCCCTGTTTTAATCGGAGTACAAATTGCTGTCAGCACATCGAGTTCATGTGCCAGCCACATTCGGAACAGGGTGTTCTGTGCTCTTCAAAACAAAATTGCTCTAGTAAGAGAACAATAAGTCAGAGCTCCAGTTTAAATGATGTTTTGCAGCAGATCGGGCTCACTTGATGTGGTTACACTCGGATTGCGCAGCGAAGCTTGGGTAATTTGGTTTGGTTTGACTTCTGGGGGTTTGGAGGACCTCCACCCCCTTTAAGTTACATAGACTTTAAGTCAAGAGAAAATGTTGTCTCTTTTAAACTTGTTTATTTCTTTCTCTACCAAAAACAAGCCCTAAGTAGAAGCATCCTGTATGCACTTTTATTCTCTTTAGGGACGTCATAGATCATTTACTTCCCGCAAATCATGCTGGTTGAGATTAGCAACAGACCTCCTGAGCCCTAGAGGCTGATCTCCCAAGTGAGTCATGATGGTTATTATTAAATATTTATTAAGTGAGTATTTGCACTAAAAGATAGGAGGTCAAAAGCAACCACATGTCTTCCACAGCCAGAGGTGACACAGTTTTCATTGGTCACAATGGTTAAGACAGTGTAAAAGTGAGAAAGTGGATCTACAGGAGCTAGGCACCTATCACCCGAGTCACTGTGGCAGTGGCCAGTCTTCCTGTGGCTTCTGGTGGTATAGGAGTTCTTGCCGGCAGTCTCAGAGAACTCGTCACACCAGTGTTCCAAGTTTAGAAGCTACTAACCCAGCAAGCCTTTGCTACTTGTAGAGGTAAAGAACCAGTGGTCTGTGTCCACTAAGGCTCTGATACTGCCTCTTGCTCTGACATTCCAGATAATCTCAGTATTATAAGGTGATGGTTTTATATGCACACGTAAACAAGATATATGGGTGTGTCTGAGTACCAGTTTAGGGTACATAGGTAGTGCTTGTTCAGGTCCAATTTTGAAGAGTTAAATTTATCGGGGAAAAAAGGTCCATATATAAGGTGTTGGTAAGAGCTAATTACAAATGGTCAAAGACACCAGTTCTCTGATTTATTGTCTCTCCCAGAGAGACTAGCTGTGATGAATGTTTTCCTTTCTTAGTTATACCTTTGTTATAGTTTGACTTTTTCTTTTCTTGCTTCACTTACCTTTTCCAGCATGTTTACAAGCAGCTAGTCCTTTTTTCCCCTACTGATGGGCTATCACATGTGAAGAGAGTTTCTAAAATTATTTATATAATTTTAAGCACATACATTCAAGCTGAAAACCAGTCTAGGAAACTGACACATAAGCAGGAATCTTGTGCAGAGTCTCTGGATTTCCTGTTTTGAAAACACATTCAAACTTGATCAACCAAAAGCCACAACAAATGTACTGAAAATTTCCTCCCCTACTAGATGTGCTCGCCTTTAGGGAAGAAGACGATGTTTCTTTTTTTTTTTTTTTTTTGCGGTACTGGGGATTGAACTCAGGGACCTGCGCTTGCTAGGCAAGCGCTTATTCCACTGAGCTATATCCCCAGCCCCCAAAGACGATGTTTCTAACAATAAGCCTCAAGCAAAAGAAAAAAATCTGTTGACTGCTCTATGAACTACTAGGACGATAGAGCCCAGTACTTGAGACATGAGGTAATACATGGGCTGAAATTCACTTCGCTCAGCAAGTCTTTTTTTTATGAAAAGTGTCATCCATTAGTCTAAATTAAATTTCTTGGGCAGACTTAAAAATATTTAGATATGCAAACTTCTAAGAACTCTCAACCCCTTGAGAAATGGCAGTTTGTCTTTTGGGTTTTTTCGTGTGTGTGTGAGTTTTTTTGGTGGCACTAAACATTTAATCTAAGGCCTGCACATGCTAGTAAGTGCTCTACAACTGAGCTAGCTAGCCCTTTTTCATTTTTTTATTAGAAGCTGGGTCTCACTGAGTTGCCCAGGCTGACCTCAAACTTGTTATCCCCTTACCTCTCACTCTCCCGAGTAGCTGGAATTATTGGCATGCACCACTGCGTCTGGTAAAACATCAGCTCTTACCCCAATAAAAATATCTTAAACCCTACACTTAACTACAGAATGTCTAGTGTGCGTATACTTAAAAATAAAGTTGAACCGGACGTGGTGGCACACACCTGTAATCCAGCATTTGGGAGGCTGAGACAGAAGGATCATTGCAAGTTCGAGACCAGCCTGGGCTGCAAAGTGAGCTGAAGACCAGCCTGAACTGCATAGCGAGACCCTGTCTCCAAAAGACTAAATAAGTAAATAAAGTAAGTTGAATTTATTTTTAAAAGATTTTCCAATTCAGAAGAACTTTAAATTGGCTGCAGGCTGATTATTCTATTAAGCTTTTATTCCAAAAGTGAGTCTAACATAGAATCATCTGCATTTGTGAGTGTGAGATACAAAACAAAGGCCACATGCCAGCCACACTTGGACTGCCTGTCCAGCTCTAGTCTTTGTTGAATGAGCCGATTCAAGATTCAAGCCCTCTAGTTTGGCTGCTTCCCACCGAGTTAGAACAGGTGGAGAGCTTCAAAGCGTAAATGTCCAGGGGCGTGTGTGCCCTGCCTGTCTACGCTACTGTTCACTCATCTGAATTTCTCCCATTTTTTCAAGTCTAGGCGAAAGGTACTCTGATCAAATGATTAACTACAGGGGTCAGTTGTGAGGCTGGTTTCAGGCTTGTATGGAGTTAGATTACTGGGTCATAGAATCATAAACTTCTAGAGCTTCAAGGGATCAAGGAGTTCAAAAGTAGAGTAAATTGGAATAGAATTCGTATTTGGAAAACACTAGATGTCTTATTGGACATGGGGAGAGTGTGAGAGAGTGAGTGATTTGTAGTCTCTCTGAAACAAGTTGCTGACCTAAGGGGGATCACTCAGTCTTCACAAAGGGTTTCGGGGGCCGGGCGCGGCAGTGGACACCCGCAGTCCCAGCATTCATGAAGCCCATCTGGTCCAATATGCGTATGCTTACAAATAAAGTTGAGGAGTTCAAGGCATCCTGAGAGCCTGTCTCAAAAGAAAAGAAGTGTTTTAGGAAATTTCTAGATTTATTATATAAGCCACCCACTTTTCTTGTTGAAACCAAAATCGAAATGGAAAGGCATAAATACCCTAAATGTGAGAAACACTTTAAGGGCTTCAGAGAATTGTTTTTCCTAGAAGAATATACACCTGTATGTATTTTAATTGTTTTGTCCTAAAACAAGATGAGAGCCTCTTATGTGAAATAACCCAGGAACGAGCCGGGTGCTTTGGTGATGTGGGGATTTAGGCCCCACAAAACTGACTTTTTTTTCCCTCAGTACTTGAAATTGAAACCAAGGCTTTTGCACTGAGCTACATCCCCAGGCCTATTTTATTTTTATTATTTAAATTTGGGGGGCGAGGGATTAGCTCAGGCAGAAGCACCTGTCTGGCAAGTGCAAGGCCCTGAGTTTGATTCCCGGTACCAAAACAATAAATAAATAAATAAATAAATAAATAAATAAATAAATTTTGCAAGAAGGTCTTGGTAAGTTTTTCAGGCTGGGCTCAAACTTCCTCCTGCCTCAGCCTCCTAGAGTGTTGGGATTACAAGTTTGCTGCACTTTGCCCAGCTAGAAATTGACTTTTTCACTGAACAGCTCAAGGGAAATTATTAAATTTTAGATTTGTGAAGTGACAGAGACTATCATTTCACTCAGATTTTATATTTATTACCTCCCTAAGGAAGACAACTAAGTTGGTTATTAATGTTTTTGCCTTTGGATGTTCCATTTTTGTTTAAATACATTTGTGAATGTAATTAAGGAGCCTTTTAAAAAAAACTTCAATTAATCTTTGTTATTGAGGAAATAACCACTCAGTTGAGGTTTTTGTTTTTGTTTTGCCTAGGCATCAGCAGTCAAGATGCAGTTATGGATGGCTAAGCCATTATACATGTGATATTAAATTTGTGACATTTTTATAATCATCTGTTTAAATAATTGAACACAGTATTTCTTTCTTTCTTTCTTTTTTTTTTGGTGGAGGGGAGACAGGCTGGCCTTGAACTCTCTGTGTAACCCAGGCTGGCCTCAGACTCACAGTGATCCTCCAGCCTTAGCCTCCCCAGTGCTGGGATTACAGATGTGCACTACCACGCCTGGCAATGCAGTATTTCTTGGCCCTGTGTTACAAATGAGGACGTTGTCGCGTAGTAAGGCTTGGATAAACTTCTTTCTAGTGTGTCACCCACTAAGCTGTCCTATTGGCTGAGTTATCAGCTGTTACATATTTAACGTAGAAGTATGGTTGCCCTTAAGCTTTTGGGCCGGGTGGGTCACCACATGTGTCTCGATGGAATAAGGAAGGAGAAATGGTATTTCTGACATTACTAGCCACTCGTTTGCACCTTCGCTAAAGTAGTAAGGAGCAGCTCTGTTGACTGACCTCTCCCCTCACTTCAGTTCACCTGGAAGGCCGCTGTGGTGGAAGGATGTTTGATTGCAGAGATGTGGTATTCATTGTTGGTGAAGGAGAAGACCATGACATTCCCATTGGAATTGACAAAGCCCTGGAGAAAATGCAGCGGGAAGAACAGTGTATTTTGTATCTTGGACCACGGTAAGCAGCCTGCCAGCTCCGTGCACTGTGAAGCTGTGTAGACAGCAGGAGTGTGCATGCTTTTTCACTCAGTGTCTTGGTATCTTCAGTGAAGCTAATGCAACAGGGAAACACTTCATTGAGTCAGGTTACGATTAGTCATCAGGTACATTGGTGGGTCTCACTGTATCACATGGGGTTGTGAGCATGTTTACTTGGTTGATGTGGGGTAAGGACAGGACAGACAGGCACGTTTTGCCTTTGATTTCTTTTGCCTGCCATGTTCCCAGAGTCAGGCAGCTACTGCCCTTCTCACATGTGGCTCTCCTAGCCCCTCCTTTCTCTAAATTGGGCAGGAGGCAGTTAAAACACGTGGGCCTTGGGAGCTGAAGGCCCACTGGATAATTTACTAGGGCTTGCATTTAGGCCACATGTTCTTATACAAAATCTTTGAAAAAAAATACATTCTTCCTGGATCTAAAGAAGCCGAGATGACTCATGTTTGCCTAAATTTTTCCCATCATGAGGATGTCCATTAGCAGTCCCAGCCTTAGAACTATCGGATCCGACAGTCTGAATTGTGAAAACATGTTTTTTAAGGTGAAAAAGTGTTTGATACTATTTTTAGGTCTGAAGTTATACCAGGAAGGTAGCCTTCTGTCTTGAGCAGTAGGCCTCTGAGAGACCCGGGGGGTTGGTTTTGCTCCCGTGAAAGCGCAGTCTGCTTCTCTGGTGTGTCCTCCTGTGGGGGTTCCGTGAATTTCTTATGGCGGGACTTGGAGTTTCTGACACCCTCAGTGACCTGCCCTTGCCAGTAAAAATCCTGTGCCTTTCGTACTGTCTGCTGCCTCTGTGTAGTAATCCAGCGGCATGTTTACCTTTGCCCAAGTTCTTGGTCATAACAATATTTCTCAGATGGTGTTTTAGCCATGCCACTATGTGCTCAAAATCTTTCCAAAATGCTATGCTTTAAGCCCTTTAAAGCCTTTGTTGAAGCACCTCTTGTGTAAGACTGTTTTCTTTCTACTCTATTTTTCCTTCTACATTCCTACTTCAATGTGTTCTGTGCATTTACTCTATGTTGTAATTCTGTCTAAGGTGAAGCTGTTCCTGTTTCTAACAGGAAGCTTTTTTAATCAGGTAGGACATAGAGAAGGCTATCTTCTACATAGCCAAATAATCTGTAATTACTTTAAGTTCAGCATTCCAAATTATAGTAGTTCTAAATTCATGGGGGCGGATTTTTGTCTCATGTGTGTTTTCAAATTTAAGCCCCATGAATATAAGTACATATTATAAGCATATAATATGAATCAACTTTACATTTTAACCTAGCTGATAAGGCAGTGTGGGTATAGATGTCTCAAATTCAGTGGCAAAGGAAAACAGAAATTGACTTTATGTTTATTAATGCACATAGTTTCTTGCGGGTTTAAACTGTTGTATCACAAGTGGTTAAGGCCTGCCCCACTGCAGCTTGACAGGTCATGTACCGTCCAGCCCTCAGCTTCTCGGGTGTGAGTGGGGACGGCAGCGTCTCCCTCCTGAGGGTGTGAGCACGAAGTGAGGTGGTGCAGGTGAAGTGCTTGGCCACTGCCTGCCCTGGGACAGGGTTCACTTCTTTCGGGATGGCTGTTTCTCTTCCGTCTTACCATTGGACCAACAGAAAAAGAAATCCTGTTTTAACATATGGTAGATTTTTCAGATCTTTTCAAGCATAAAAGTACTCAACAAGTTTTCACAAGTTTCTAGGCATGAAAGTTTTTTCATGTTTTGTGAATGTGATTTGGCATAGTTAGAAAGGTACATGTTATTTTCTGCTCAAGGTGTTGGTATGTTGAGACGTTGTACAAAGTACATTCTCTGTAAAACGTCTGCACACACACTGTGTAATACTGTACATGTATGAAGAAAAGCCCCGTGCGCCAGGCGTGTTTTGTGACTGTACAGTGAATTTGCTTGTCTTGTTCAGATTCCCACTCGCCACTGCATCCGAGTGCTGCTGTAGACATAGCTGCTGCAGACCTGCGCCCTTAGTGTCATCTTTGTGTCATTCTCCATAAAACTCCCAGGGCACACTTGCTCTTTGGCTTTGATTCCTTGGCAGAATTTTTTCAGACCGAGAAATGCAAACGACACTCCCAAAGCACTTGCCTTCCTCCCCCTCGTTGGGACACCACCTTCTCTTTACGTTGCTTTAGATGCTATGACTCATCAACCTTGCTCGTTTTAAAGGAAGTGTGGGTAGTTTTAACTTTTCTCTTTCCTCCCTTTTCATATTCTTCTGTCCTGCACCAGCCTCAAACAAAAACACAGGTTACCACGAGGCATAGTCTCATTCCAAGGCTGTGTGGGTCAGAAAACTAAACAATTTCCTCAGACCGCACAGATTCTGAATTTAATTCCTGGCTCTGCCACTGCTTCTTCCTGTTACTTCTTAGGAAGCACTTCTCTTTGAGCCTCACTTTCTTCACCTGTAAAAAGGGAGCGGTTGGTAAGAACTGGTAATGCAAGCGCTTCTCCTAAGCACAGAAAGGCCTATTGGTCCCTGAAGTTCTTTATTTGTATCTCTGCCCTGGAGGCAACTGTTAATTCAAGGACATTGATACCAAATTTCTTCTGTTATGCAGCCCAGCTTATGTTTTGGGTAAGTCCGGTAATTCCAGCTCTAGTATTTTATCTTTCAGTCAGATGAATTATGTGCCCTGAGCCTTTCCTTGCTCAGGCTGAGCTAGTATGTCAGACAACTTTCTGTGGGATCTAGAAGTCAAAAGCAGTGTCCCCAGAACAGTTAAGGATGAGCTTACGCCCTCATAGGTGCTGTGCCCCACCCAAATCTTGACAGAATCACCGTATTTCAACGCAGTAATAATCTCCTTTAGTCTCCTTCAGTCCTGTTGACAGCAGCCAGGATGCTGTGGTGGCTCCTCTGACCTGTTCTTCGCACTGGCCATCCAGTCACAGGTGCCCTGTCCGTGAGCATCTGTGAGGCAGGTTTCTCCCCCGCCACACCGCTGCGCTAGGGGCTGGGTCACTCTTGGGGATAGGAGCTGACCTGTGCATAGCAGGGTGCTCGGCAGGGCTCTGTCCTCTCCCACCCCAACCATGTTCACCTCTTTAGACACTGCCAGGTGTCCCTGGGGAGGAGTGGTTAAAATTACCCCAGCTAAGAGCCCCAGTCTAGAGAAAACGCCAAATCACCTGCCTGGCACAGGACTCCAAGTCACGACCCACGCCCCGTAAACGGGGCTTACCTGGCTTCAGACAGGTGAGGGGTGTTCTTACTTACCAGATGGCAGAACAAAGCAGGAGATGGATCTAAGAGCTCCGAGTAGAAAACCAGGTACTGCTTCCTAAAATTGGCTGCTAGTCATTACAGCTTCCATTTCTTTGCTGAAGACCCCCTTTGCCCTGCTATCAGTCACCGCACCCCGTTCCCACCGCTTGCATGGTTCGCCTCTACCTCTCTCCATCCAGCTGCCGTCTCCTTGGGTAACAGTGGGGGTGAATGAGTAAGACGTTGCCCTGGAAAATCAGGCAAGGGGTGCAGAAGGTAGTACAACAAGGAAACATGCCTGTTCCCACCTCAGCCTGTTAGCCCAGGGGAAACCAGAGGTGTTGGCGTGGACCCAGTTTTGACATCTTTCAACCCGTAACCTAAAAGTTTGGGCTCACAAGGTTTTCTATACAGTTAATACCATTTCCTATGTTCATGAGCAGTTTGGCTTACAGCAGATGGGAAGGAATGTGTTCCAGGGAACACTGTACCAGTGTGCTGGGCACTGACCTAAATGCTGGGGACCCACAAAGCAGACACACAGAGTATGTCTCTTGATGAGGTGCTAGGGCTGCTGTTTTTATTGTGTATTTTTTTCAAAATGATTTGTGTTGCTGGGGCACCTTTTCAAATTTTCACCACTGTGAGAACATACTTCTCTAGAAGTCAGATGGTAGTCTTTCCACTCTTCTGACTGGAAGTGGTAGTACCGGAAGGTGATAGCACTTTAAAGCTAGAAGCTTATTAAAACACACCTTTAATGAACATCACTGTAACAATTACAGGCCATGTCTCCTCTGTCCCTGCTAGTAAAGCCTAGGGAGAAAGTCCTAATAGCTAAAAATAACTAAATAGAAAACCCAGCAGAGAAAAGAGGCACTGAGCAAGCAAGCCCAAGTAGTGCAGGTGTCCTGTTACATGCACATGTGAAAGAGGAGAAGTGAAGTCTCGCCAGGGCTCCAACAAAGCCGCGCAGGAGCGCTTGGCACCGTGTCTTCTCATCAACATCTGGTTTGTCTTCAAAGTCTGATGTGTGCCGCTTACAAATGACAGTTCTGTGCTAGTATGATACCTCAGAATGCCAGAGGAAGCCTGGAAATAACACCAGTTCTTTTAAAGTTTGATTTTTTTACTCTCCATTTCAGATATGGTTTTGGAGAGGCAGGGAAGCCTAGATTTGGCATTGACCCTAATGCTGAGCTTGTATATGAAGTAACGCTTAAGAGCTTCGAAAAGGTGAGCGCACCAACTTCCCTGAGACCGTGGCGGAGTGCCTCTCCATCTCCTTCCTGTTAGCTCTGCTGTGGGTGGTACAGACAGTCGGTGTTTATTGCCGTGTTGTGCTTGTCATTACCAGGTCCGTCCCTTGTGTCCCACACTGCTGCTAGAGCATGGGACAACTGACACAGCACAGCTGATCTACAACCAAGAGCTCAGTGTTCTCATTTTGTTCCTACGTGTCAGCCTTTTTTTTTTTTTTTAACTTTTTTGGGTAGAATCCAAGACTTGTTCCCTTATTTGTTCCTAGACTTGTTCTTTTTGTACTTTTTTTCCTGGGTTGAGGACAAAAAGGATCACGTACTGCCAAGCGGCTCCTGGGGGGAACGGGGCGCAGCTTTTGAGCGCTGAGCAGATTGTACCCTTCTCAGGAGTCACGAAGAGGCCTGAACTGTGGCTCCAAGTTATTATCCCAATTGCGAGGCCTGGGAGCCACTGCTGTGTGTCCCCGCAAGGACAGGAGAAGGAAAGCCTACTAACCCTGGGCCTTTCTGAAATTCCCCTACCTGTCAAAGTGGGGAGGTAGAGGGTTTGTCACTTGCCTTGAATTCCAGAAACACTCTGCTTCAGTGGGCGTTTCTCCAACCCGGGCTCACCTCGAGGCCCCACCAGTGTTGAGCTGGAGAGACGCGCAGCACGTGCCTGAGCCACAGCCTCTGTCAGCCGGCTACGGGCCCCGTGTGACCAGCGCCCGTTTCCTGGAGCTCCTCAGAAACCGCCTTTTGCATTCCGGTTCTATCTCCACATTGTGCCACCACCTCCTTGTTCTGTATGTTAAGCTTTGGACTAGGAACATAGCCATTTATATTTTATTAGGCTCCAAAAGGGAACTGTTGTCCTGTGGGCCTGAAGCTTTGGGCTGAGACCCTGTGGGGAGGACTTCTCCCCGGGCTGGGCTCCTCCTGATCAGACCCCTCCCACAGACACATGCTCTTCTCCCAGTATCACTTGTTGCTGGGCAACCTGTGTTGAAGACCTGCTAAGTCTTCACTGACCCTGCTATGGTGCCTTCATAGCACTCGTGGTTTTATTAAGGAGGAAGAAAACAATCTTTAGCACATGGCCTTCCCATTGCCCTTGTTACAGAGTAACCCCTCCCCGCCCCTCGCCTCTGCTTATTTAGGAGACTTCTCACAGCAGCGTGCCACAGCAGTGCTGTGTTGCCGTTGCTCCCTGAGTGTATTCGTACAACACGACTGGATATATTCACATGTGAGAAGGCTTGTGATGCTGTTGGAGCAGTGTGGTTTAATTCTGCCGTGCAGTATTAAGACTATATTTATGGTCCATAAAGACTGAAACCAATGTGAAAAATGCAGAGGGACCTTGTTAACCAGGCTTTTAAATAACTGGGCTAAATTGTTAGGAAGCAACATGGGTTGCCAAAACATTAGTACCCCCTTCATTTCTGGCTGTGGCACCAGGGACAGACACTAATTGTCCGCCCCCCGCCCCCCCCAGTGCTGGAAATGGAACCCGGGCTTCGTGTGCGCTTGGCAAGTGCTTAACCACTGAGCTGTGCCCTGGCCCTTACTAATTATCTCTGCAGTAGAGAGAGTTCTGTAGTTACCCACTCAGACTTCATAATACACTAACCACACCTATGACAATGTCCCAGAAAAAACCCAATTATTCCATTAACTCTGTGACCCTAAGTTTAGCTGTTCATGTGGAAAATGCAGTTACTTTTGAATTATATCTCTGGTGGTGCACAGTAAAGGTATCCATAATACAAACTAGCAGATGACCACGAACTTACTTATTTATGGCTCTGATATGCCGTTTCTACATAGGCTTTGTGCTCTCGGCTGTTAATGTGAAATTCCCCACCTGTGTATCTGCACTGTGATGCCATTTAGAGGCCTTAGTGTATCTTGGTTTTTAGAGTGACTGTGCTGGAATTTTGAAAAATTCTGTAAGAATTAAGAATACACAGCTATAACTTGACCACTGTAGTGTTCCCATTTTAGAGGTGAAAATCTGAGGCTTGACAGAAACAGCTGGCTTAACTCAGAAGAGCACCTGAGTGGCCAGATGTGCAGGAAGGAACGAAAGAGTCTCGCCCTCATTGGCCGGGCTGGCCTTGTGCGAACAGTGACTCTTCACAGTGCTCAGCAGTTTACGGTCCTTGCTATGCTTTGCCTGCTCCACCTGTGAGGCAGCGTGGGTCAAGCCACAGTGTGGCCATCAGGGAAAGTGAATTCTGGACACAGCAGAAAGAGCACTAGCCTGGCGGTGGCTGGCAGTGACACGATTGTAGCAGCCAGTGTGTTTTGAGATTTGGGTTGTTCAGGGCATCAACCAGTGATTTTCCTCATGCGCTCATCTAACCATTGCCACAAATTTACACACAGGCCAAAGAATCCTGGGAGATGGACACCAAAGAAAAACTGGAGCAGGCTGCCATTGTCAAAGAAAAGGGAACTGTGTACTTCAAGGTGTGTGAGTCCCTATACAATCCTTTCCGTTTCAAAGGATTTGATCAGGTGGCCATGAATTGTGCTGACATTCCCTACTCTGAATTCTGTCAACACCCTTCTTGGTAAGAATAAGCCTCATTTTTGTGTCTGCCAAATCAGTATAAGGAATGGTAAGAAGGAATAGATACGAAAAAAACAGAGTTGTAAAGACATAGCTCTTACACACTGCAGTCTAGCTGGCAGCCTTTCGCAAAGGCAGACTGAGCTGGCTTGTCCCCCTACCACTGAGTTGTTCGAGGCCAAAAGCATCTGCTTTATACATAGGCAGAATAATTTTAGCAAGTAATGCATTCATAGGGGTGAGTTTCACATCATTTTCCTTTTCACTGTCTTAGGGAATTCATCAAAGGAATCATTAAAAAAATCATCCTTTGACAAAAGGAAAAAGAATATGCAGATTTTTTGAAATGTATACTTATTGAATATTCTCCCCAGAGTGTTGTGTTCTATTGGCTTATACGTAAATGTGGCCAAATAATGGTCCCTTAGGGCTTGTCATTGTTGCTTGATTTGCTTTAGTTAGAGAGGGGACGTACTGGGATTGAACCCAGGGCCCTGCATATGCTGGGCAAGTGCTCTCTCTACCACTGAGCTATATACAGATCCTCAGACCTGTGTTACTAATATTTATAACTGAAAAAAAGAATTATTCTCTTTAGCTATTAGATGGCAACAGCAAATATCCCAGCTATAAATCTTTAACATTTATTTAACATAAATAAATATTGCCATGATTCAACAACAGAATAAAGGTATCCTTTGATCATGCTAGCTGATGCTGACGGATCTCCCAAGGCTGGAGGAGACGGCCCAGTATACGGGTTGGCCGTGCACAGCTTTCAAAAGAAACTGATACGAGGCAGGTTCATTGCTTCTAATGGCCACAGTGATCCCATGAGGCATCTTCAGAAATTCCTGATTGATACTCATCATTGGTTGCTTCTCAAAAACCCTTCCTTGTCATATCTAAGAAAGTGATGTTCTCTCCCTTAGATCGTAAATCCCCTGCTGTAGGAAATCGGAAGCCACGTGTCGTTCCATTCTGGGTAGAGTGCCTTTCCCATTGCCTGCCCACCCCGAGGCTGCGTCTGCTCCACAGCACGCAGAGAGGGCTCTGGGCAAGGAGAGTTAGAGAATGGGAATTTATTGAAGTTTGTTGCCTTTTTTCTCGTCATTTCTTTTTGCCACCGCAGCCCATGAGCAGAAAGCAGTGATGTTTTTTAACAGTATAAAGCAAGGATGCATAAAAATACTTCTAACAAGTCTTTCTTAAGAATCTGCTGTAAGACATGCTCTTGACTTTATATACCTTGTCTGGAGAGAATGGAGACAGTGCTGACCCAAATGAAACAACTAGGGGATTATGCGAGAAAGTACAGTCCGCAGAAAGGGAACACAGCAGCCTGAACCGTTTCTGTTTTTCAGACTTTGACCCAAGACCCATGATGGGGCCATCAAGTCAGCTCAGTGGAAGCATACACTAGTGTGTAAGAAGGACAAGTTTTGTTGCATAAAACTTTTGTTTATTCTGACCAGACACAGGGCTGTAACTTGAAGTATAGGTTTCATTGTGGCTTATAGTCAAATTCGAAGTCTACGTGCTTAAATACTTATTTGTAATTATTACATATAATAAGATAATGTGTGGGTCACCAGAAAGCATTTAGGTGTGATAGAATGAGCTCTGAAATGATTTAAAGTCATTTAATGTCCAAAGAGATTTTAGAAGGAATTATACTAGATGATCCCCAAGTTTCTTTCTAGTCCTAAATTTCTGTGAGTTTCTGAATTCATAAAACCAAGTTGTTATTGTTTAAATTCTGAGTCTATTTTTCTCTATTTAAGTAAGATTCCAAATGGATTATTTGTGTACCCAGTTACATCATACACTGGAACACAAAAGGCTTCTGTCCAGATCATAGGTCCAAAATGGTATTCCTGGGTTCCATAAAGGCTCTAACTGTACTGCTGTGTCACAGCTCTGCTGTTAGCAGTGAGCAGCTGATGTGACAGCGCTCCCAGAGAGTATAATGGAGCTTGACGGTTTCTGCTGCCTGCTGATGTCACAGCTGTCGTAGCATCACAGTGCAGCACACACCTTTCATTTTGAGCCGTGCAGGGGTAAACAGATCTGCTCTACCAGAGTAAAACAGCACAGCACATACAATATAATACGCGACTACGTTACTGGCACAAGTATCCACTATACTTACTGCTTATTGTTAGAGTTTACTCCTACATATTTTTTTAATTGCCTGTAAAACAACCTCAGGCAGGCTCTGCAGGTGGAATCCCACAGGAAGCCCTGTGCTTGCAGGAGACAATGGCCCTAAAGACCTCTTGATGGGAGGAGGCGGACTGGGACACTGAGGACCTCCAGGCAGGCTCCTGTGTGCTTATGTCTGCATTTTTAACAAGGACTTGAAGAAGTACTGAAAAATACTTTAGAGGAAAAAACTTAGAGATGAAAGACAAGATATTTTTGTACATTGGTATTTTTTTGTTTTAAAGAGAAAAAAATAATAAAAACAATGACACAAAATTTCAAAATGAGATAATAGGAAATTAACAATTATTATATTACATATTGTTACCTTCAAAGTAGTTGCTCAGATTGTTCAGTATGTTTTTGTTTTAAACTGAGTGTTATTATAAAAGAACATTTTAAAACATTAGTTTATAAGATAAAAATGATACAGTAAGCTAAGATTAATTTATTGAAAAATATTTTTAATACATGTGGTATACCTCACATGTAGCGTGTCTGTCAGGCCACAGAAGTAGGCAGTAGTGGCTTGGCCTTCATCTGCCTCCCGCACGTACTCACCCAGAGCAGCTTCCAGGCCTGCAAGCTCTTCTGTGGTGCTGCCCTAAGCAGGTGTACATTTTTTATTGCATATATAAGTTGTACAGTTTACTGTGTCTTTTCTACATTTAGATATATTGAAATACATAAATGCTACATGTTGCAGCTGTCCACTGTTCAGTATAGTAAGGGGTCTTGGAGGGTCTGCAGGCTCACAGCCCAGGAGCACAGTAGGTGCCGCTGCCGTAGCTTGTGTGAGTGCTTTCTGTAGTATTCTCACAGCGACCAAACTACCTGACAGTCATTTTTCAGAATGCATCCCATCATTATTTTATATATTTCTCTAAACTTTTAAATAGAATGTTAACAGTTTGGGGAATTTAAAGCTTCTGACATTTGATTAGAATTATATCAACTCTGTGTATAGCCAGGCATGGTGACATAGGCCTGTAATCCCAGCACTTGGGAGGCTGAGGCAAGAGGATCGTTGTGAGTTCAAGGCCAGCCTGGCCTACAAAGTGAGATCAAGGCCAGCCTGGACTGCATAGTGAGACCCTGTCTCAAAAAGACAAAAAAAAACAAAAACAAAAACAAAACTTCTGTGTAATAAAATGGCTTAGCTCATCAGAAGTGCTAATTGCTGATCACACTAATTTTAGAGAACATTTTCAGTAATGGAAATAACATCATGAAGCTGTATGTCATGTGTAGCTGTATCCTGAATATATACAGAGATAGCTGGAATTAGTGATCAGGTCAGTACCAGAAACCAGTACTTAAGTATCTGTGTGGTTACTTTGTTGCTCATTAATGTCACAACTGCAATGATGATTTATATATTTTATAACTATATACTTAATGAGCCTTAAAATTACTGATCTTTGGATAAACTGTGGGTGAGCAGTCACACATATGGAACATATTATTTTCAATATGCAATTTGATAGACAAGATCTTTCAAAACATTGGTCTATTGGGGGAAAATTAATGAAAGGTTCAAAAACACTGATCTAAGACTTTTCTCCCAGAATTTCTCTGAACACTCTGTCCCACTAAGAACTTCCCTCGAGGCACCTTTATAATTGTAGAGAGAAGACCCCAGCAGTGACCCAGCTGTAGCTGTGAGGCTTCAGAATGGTGGGTAGTTTCCAGCGCGTTCCCTTCCCCTGTCAAGTCTCAGGGCGGGTTTCCATCGGCCACACTGCCCTCCTCTTCCCAGGCGGTGTGACTTGGCACTTGGTCTGCGCACAGAGTCCAGCAGTGTGGATGAACAGAGGTGCGCGGACTATACTCTGTGCCCTGGAAATCTGTATTTTGTGTACATTGGTGCTCCATTTGCATTGACCTGTCGGTTTGGCTTATGCCTAAGAGTGTAAATCTCTCTCCCTTAGCTAGGAGGTTTTAAATGGGGATGGTTGGCTAGACTGTGAAACCTCCTTTCAACCCCTGAACACTAATGAGAAGACTAGGAGAGGACTTTCTTCATTTGACTCTGAAAATAATCACCAAGTACAGGTGGCAACCCGGTATTATAACAGGCATTGTGCAAGCCATTTCCACAGACAGTTTTTGCCCGTCTAGCCAAGCATCTGTAGGACGAGAGCGGCTCTGTCACACCTAGGTAGTGTTTTCCTCTTCCAGTTTGGCGGCAGAGTGAGAAGTATGACTGTGCGGTGATGTGGGATTCTTGCGCCACCTTGTGTTCCTGGAAAAGAAAGCAGCTATTAAAGCGTGCTCGCCAAGGCTGGCATCCACCCATGGAGCTGTTGGAGACAAACCATCCTTGCTGAACCAAGATATTGGTGTTGCAATTTAGACACAAGTCATCGGTGATCGAGAAAAGCCCACCTGTCTGTTTTCCCCTTCATTGTCTTAGTGCATGAGTGGGGGGGCGGTGCTGGGATTGAGCACTGCATTGCCAGTTTACCCATCTACAGCCTTTCTTTTCTTTTTTTTTTTGAGATGGGGTTTCACTGTGCAGTTCAGGCTGGCCTTGAACTCACTATGTAGTCCAGGCTGCCCTTGAATTGCAGAAATCCCCCTGCCTCAGCCTCCCAAGTGCCAAGATTACAGGCATGTGCCACCATGCCCAGCCTGTCTGTGTGTCTGTCTCTCTTCCTTCCTTCCTTCCTTCCTTCCTTCCTTCCTTCCTTCCTTCCGTCCTTTCCTCCCTCCCTCCCTCCCTCCCTCTTTGACTCAGGTCGCACTTAATTGCCCAGGCTGACCTGGAGCTTGTGATCTTCCTGTTACAACCTCCCAGGTAGCTGGGATTACAAGAATGTGTCACCGTGCCCAGTTTATTGCAGGATTTTTAAACTGCGGCTCTGCTGAGACTGGGATTGGAGAATCCTGGTCGTGGGAGCTGTCCTGGTCACTGTGGCGTATTTAACGTCATCCCTGGCCTCTGCCCTCTCCATGCTAGTGGTACTACCCCCCCAACACACACACACACACACACACACACACACACATACACGTTTGTGATAACTAAAAAGTCTCCAGATGGAGAACCACTGTTTTAGTACTCTAGAAGCAAGAATACTGCAAAATATCCTTTGGCTGATTGGAAATTGAAGTCTAAATGAAACTGAGTGCTACATGCCAAAATTGCAGCACTCTGGAGGCTGAGGCAGGAGATTACAAGTGTGACTCCAGCCTGGGCCACTTAGCCACTTAGTGAGGCCCTCCACCTCACAACAGCATTTTAAAAAGGGCTGCAGATGTGCCTTGGTACAAAGGTCCTGGATTCAATCCCAGCGTTGAACGAATGAATAAGTAAAATTATGAAAGAGATTCCATAAAAATGAGATGTCAAATCATCTACATGTCCTATAAGTGTAAAGGGACTATTAAGAAGCCCACTATGCATTTTTTTAAAGAAATCATTATCATAGTTTTCCACCCTTCTGATTGCTCAGAACCTACTGAAGTGAGAGATGGTGAGACGTGGTGGCGAACACCTGTAATCCCAGCACTTGGGGAGGCTGAGGCAGGAGGGTCGTTGCGAGTTCGAGACCAGCCTGGGCTACAAAGTGAGCCCAAGGCCAGCCTAAACTGCACAGTGAGACCCTGTCTCAAAAAGACAAATTAATTAATTAAAATTAAAAAGTGAGAAACTAAGTTTGTCCTCCCCGATTCTCCTTTCCCTGGGACAGTGCTGGGCAGCAGCCAGAAAGTCAGCGGGCTGCAGTAGAGATGAAAGGGAAGAGCAACCGAGGCACGACTACAGATCCCATGCCCAACCACGTCAGAGAGCGCCTTTCTTTCCCTCTCCGATTATGCTCCCAGTGATAGGAAGGGGTTTTTGTCTGTTTGTTTGTTTTGTTTTCCTCTGGTAGAGGGATGAGTTGGGTTGGTTTGGTTTGGTTTGGTTTTGAAACAGAGTTTTACTGTGTAGTTCAGGCTGGCCAAGAATTCAATATGTAGGCCCAGGCAGGCCTCAGACTCCTGGCACTCCTGCCTCAGTCACCTGAGTGCGGGGTTACAGGTGTGCATCACCATGCCCAGCTTGATAGGAAGTTTGATTCCATAGTTACACTCCTCTGACTTTAATGTTTACTCAGCAAACATTTATTAAGGGCCTCTTTGTGCTAGACCCTGGATATTCCAAACCTGATAGGACGTGTTGCCTGTCCTCAAAACCATGACCCAGCAAGAAAAAAGTTAGTGGCAGAAATGAAATGCTGACCCCTGAAGCTGGTGAGGACTTCTTATTTGTAGTGTCCTAAAAAGTGTAGGTCTAAAGCTATGAGAAAAGGATAAGTATTGTTTTAGCTTGGCTACCATAACAAAATACCATGGACTGGATGCCTTAACAATAGGAATTCACTTCTCAGCTCTGGAGATTAGAAATCCAAGATACAGGTGCCAGCAGGGCGGTGTCTGGTGAGGCCCCTCTGCTCAGATGGCCTGTAGCACCCTTCTCCCTCTCTCCCCGCATGCCCTCCTCAGTTACGTGGTGGGTGGGGTGAGAGAGGAAGAGAGCGCTGCTGTCTCTTGTAAGGGCACTAATCCTGTCATGAGGGGCTTACTCTCCTCACCTCTTCTAAGCCTAGTTACCTTCCAGAGGCCCGATCTCCAAATACCATCACGCTGGGACCTAGGGCTTCATCGTGGAAATGGGGGCAGGGGGAGACAGTGTAGTCCATAGCAAGTATCTCTGATGAGGAGATCTGCTTGCTTATTCTTACGTGAAAGTTGTACCCCAACCTTCGGAGGCAGAGTATGACAGACGTGGAATTTAATGCCTTTCTCCCGCACAATCTCAGCCCCCTTTGGCACTGATTGTAGCAAAACTGATGCAGTCAGTGAGTCATCCCCTCCCCTCACGTGCTTTGTGAAGAAGGGTGTCCAGTGGGTGTAGCATAGGTCATGCAGACCTAGGTCCTGGTCATCGCAAGAAAACCCACAACAGGGCTTCCTCTCTACAGGCTTGTTACCACACCGCCCCTTTGAACCCTTGATAACTAGCACCTTGTCCGTCTGTCCTCTTCTTACGCAAAGCCGGTGGTTGAGGTTTGGCGTCTGTGTGGAGCAAGACACTCTCACTGCTCTGAGTGTGGTGAATCCCGGTGACAGCACTAGATCTCACGTCCTAATCGGTGCGGTGCTCTCTGCCGTCCCTAGGGTGTGTATCTGTATTCCCAGGCCTATAATCATCTGCGGAGGAGAGCCCCGCCTCTGTCCCTGGTTTTGTGTTTTCACCAACTGTCACCCCGTGCTACCACCCGTTGTCCAACAGCAGTGAGCACACTGTCTCAGCGCCAGGCTTTCTCAGAGAGAGCGTACGTGTGTGCATACATACACATACATGCTTGCAGACCGTTTATTCGTGTGGTGCATTTGTTTATAATTGTTAGAGTTGCCACTGCGTAAATGTAAAAAATGAGAATAGGAGATTTGCCCCACACGGTTGACTGGCACCTGTGTGATCAGCGTTGTTTTACAGTTATTATTTGTACTCCTCGCTACTAGTCAGCTACATATATTCCCATTGCCTTTAGATCAGCAGCTACAGTCTGTGGGCCAACTTCGGCCCACTGTGGGCCCACTGCCTGTTTTTGTAAGGAAACCCTCACTAGGAAACAGAGTGGAGAGACACTGTACAGAACAGGAAAAACTTCTGCCAGCTACCCCTTAAATAGACCGCTACTATCTAAAATACATGAAGAACTCAAAAAGAAAAATTTAGACACTCCCCCCCCGAAAAATAAAAGACCAGCTGGGTAGATGAAATGAATAGACACTTCTCAGGAAAAAAGTATGAGTGGCCAGTAAATACCTGAAGAATTGTTCAACATCTCTGCCCATTAGAGAAGTGAAAATTAAAACAACACTGAGATTCCATCTCACCCCAGAAAAAATGGCAGTTAGCAAGAAATCAGATAGTAGCAAATGCTGGCAAAGCTGTGGTGCAGGAGGAACCCTTCTTCGTTGTTGGGAGGAATACAGCCTCTGTGGAAATCAGTCTGAGATTCCTCAAAACACTAAAACTAGAAATTCCATGTGATCCACCCATTTCCCTTCCAGGTATCTTCCCCAAAGAGGTAAGACGGCGATTACCGTGACACATGCATACCAGTGTCTGTAGCAGCACAGCTATGGTAGCTCATCTTGGAAGCGGCCTCTGTGCACAGCAGCTGGTGGCTGGGCAAAGAAAATGTAGTCAAACACAGTGCAGCCCTGCTCTGCTCTAAAGAAAGCAAATCTAGTCGCTGTAGGAGATGGGTGCATCTGGAGACCGTAACATGAAGTGGGAGAAACCAGATGCGCAAGCTTAGATGTTGCGTAGTTTCCCTTACGTGAGAAACCCGAGGAATACATAGATTAAGGGACAAAATAAAGCATAATAAGAAACAGGGAAGAGATCTACAAGTGGGAATGGAAGCGGGGAAGGAAGGCGAGGGGAGGGGCCGCAAGCAGTACGATGCGTCACGTCTGTATGTTGGCTCCCAGGAGAAACGCAGTCGTCACGTACCACAAACCTGCACTAATAAAACATCCAAAGAGAGAAAAGAATTTCACCAGGACACAGCCACCCCCATCCTCACACACCTTGTCTGGAGGGGCGCTTGCCCCCCAAAGGCCGAGCTGGATAGGCAGAGCGGGGTTTGCCGCCCCTGGGGCTGGCCCTTGCCAGATGGCAGCGTTTACTGTGATGCTGAGCACCCAGGAAAAGAAAAAGTGCCCTTCAGTAAACACGGTGCTCACGTCCATCTGGAAGATCCATGAGTGTTTGCATCCAAGAACGAACCAAAGGGGCAGACGGACCGTGCGAAGGAGCCTTGTGCCGTGCTGCTGCACCATCAGCTAGCTCAAGGCCGCTGGGCCCCACAGGGGCAGACAGGCCTGGAGAGCGCCGCCCAGGAGCGGAAGGAAGGCTGCCGTGCAGGGCTCCCGCGTGGGCTCACTGGGCAAGGATTGGCTGGCTGAGGCAGGGCCACACTCGCACTGCTTTTGTCCCCTCTGCAGAGTGAAGTGCAAGAAGCAAACACTAGCTTTTTTCTCTCCTAGGGTGGCAAATACATGCAGGCGGTGATTCAGTACGGGAAGATAGTGTCCTGGCTGGAGATGGAGTACGGGCTGTCAGAGAAGGAATTGAAAGCGTCCGAATCATTCCTGCTCGCTGCATTTCTCAACCTGGCCATGTGCTACCTGAAGCTGAGAGAATACGCCAAAGCTGTGGAATGCTGTGACAAGGTGACGGGGTCCGAGAGGGGACACATGGGGTCCGGTCCGCTCCCTCCCCCAAAGGCTGGAGAGTTTTCCATTGTGTGTATTTAGTTGCGTGTTTGGGATTGTTTCTCAGTATAAATTGAGAAATTCAAAAACATTTTTTATTACAATCAGACTTTTCTAATACTTAGAATACTCATGATACCTTATGGATAAAATTAAGTGGTTTACAACCATGACTTTCCTTATACTCCTGGAGTTTGGTATCAGAGTGGGCATGTAGGTTCCCTATGAAAAAAACAGATTCAACTCGAGCGTTTCAGAACTCTGCAGTACCAGACTGCACCCACACACAGGAGGGCACCTCCAGGCCCTTCCTGTGCCATCATGTGGGATGAATGTGAGTGGCGGGAAGCCACAGGACCCTGGCAGCCCTGTCCGGTTACTCCTCCGTCGCGCTGCCGTTTCCCCTCTGGCACTGTCCCGGAGGGGCTCGGGCAGCCGCCTGTCGCTGTGACCCTCTAGCCACTTCGTGCTGGCTGCGTCTGGTGCCAGAGCGAACGGTGCATGTCATAGGGTAGGCAAAGTTCCAACCTAGAGGCGTCTTCAAAGATAGAAGAAAGCAGTAGGAAAAACAGATGGCAATAACTTTGTGCATTTTTTGTAAGGTTTTTTGTTCTTCATGTCATTGTTGATACTAGGAATTGAACCCAAGGCCTTACACACGCCAGCCAAGTGCTCTCTGACCTACAGCCCAGCTTGTGTTGTTGTTTGAGGTTTTTTTTGGGGGGGTTTTGTGTGTTTTTTGGTACTGGGAATTGAACTCAGGACCTTGCACTTGCCAGGCAGGCACTTACACCACTGAGCTATATTTTTGGCCCTAGCTTTTTGTTTTGAGACAGAGTCTCACTAAGTTGTCAAGGCTGGTCTCAAACCTACCACCCTTCTGCCTGCCTCCCAAGTAATGGACTACAGGCATGTGCTACCCTACCTGGCAGCATTCAAATCTCTTGATTAGATTATCTGAAGAAATTCTTTTGATTGAAACAGTCATATAATACTTCTGTGAACTCTTTATTCTCATTTACTTGTCTTTGATTGTATCTCTCCCTATGAAATTTTAATATTTACTTGGTTAAATCTGTCTCTTTTTTCCCCCTTAGGGAAAAAGTCTTCACTACCTTAACATTATAAAAATGAGGGTTATATTTTATAACTGGGGGCATTGTAGGTAAACTGAACTAAAATGTATTTTTATACTTATAACATGAAGAATTTTATTCTTTTCTGTGTGGGTGACCGCTGCCCCACCCAGTTATGACACTGTCAGCCCTCAGCCTGCTGGCCTGGGCCTTGAGTGTTTTTGCCTCCAGTGCATGTGAGTCTGTTTCTGGATGCTTTGCTCTGGCGCACTGACCTGTCTGTCCATGTTCTAGTAATCAGACTTTGAATTTCAGTAGTTTTACAGTAAACCTTTTTCTTTGATAGGATAAGTCCCTCTTATTTTCTTTTCTAAAAGTTTTTCAGCCACTCTTAGCCATTTACTTTTATTTTTTTGAGACAGGGTCTTACTATGCAG
Source organism: Dinomys branickii (assembly GCA_004027595.1). Taxonomy (NCBI): domain Eukaryota; kingdom Metazoa; phylum Chordata; class Mammalia; order Rodentia; family Dinomyidae; genus Dinomys; species Dinomys branickii. The sequence goes on from PVLD010003976.1 coordinate 108,612, forward strand.
TTCAGGCTGGCCTTGAGCTCACTTTGTAGCCCAGGCTGGCTTTGAACTCGCAACAATCCTCCTGTGTCAGCCTCACAAGTGCTGGGATTACAGGTGTGCGCCACCATGCCCAACTAGATGGCCATTTACTTTATGGTACTAGGAATCAAACTCAGGACCTTGCACTTGCCAAGCAGGCACTTGTGCCGCTGTGCTATCTCCCTGGCCCTGGCCATTCACTTTAAAATTAACTGCTTGAGGACCCTCTTCTAAATACAAAAAATTAACTTGAAGTTATATTAAATACAGAAGTTAACTCGAGTAATACGTTTTGATCAATATATATTTGCCTGAAGCGCCACTTTTTTTAGTACACCTTTTCCATCTCCTTTTATCAGGGGCTTTAGTAAGCTATTTAACTGCTGAATTTCTTATTAAAATCCCCACAAGTGGAAAGGGTTCTGTCCATCCTTTCTAAAAGAGACCATCTGTCCATAGGCCCTTGGACTGGACAGTGCCAACGAGAAAGGCTTGTACAGGAGGGGTGAAGCCCAGTTGCTCATGAACGAGTTCGAGTCAGCCAGGGGTGACTTTGAGAAAGTGTTGGAAATAAATCCCCAGAATAAAGCCGCCAGACTGCAGATCTCCATGTGCCAGAAAAAGGCGAAGGAACACAATGAGCGGGACCGCAGGATCTATGCCAACATGTTCAAGAAGTTTGCGGAGCAGGATGCAAAGGTGTGTATGTAGCCGCTTGCCTCCGGGGCAGGGACTGGACTCCCCTTACCTTGGTTCTGGGCGGGCTCCACGAGGGGCCGGCCTCAGGCGGACAACCCAGGAAGCATGAGAACCCAGGAACAATTTGCCATCTGATGTGAGGCTGGTATGGATCCAGAGCTGCAGTAGGGCTGTCCCGCTCACCAGAGGCACAGGTTATGAGGCCCCGGCATGTCCACACAGACAAAAGGAAAACAAATTTCCCAGAGACGTACTAAGGTTTATGTTACTTTTTTAAATATCAGGGGTTTTTTCACATGACACCTCATGGTTGAGACCTGGGACATTTACAGGAAGCAGCGGCCCCACCGTCACACACTTCACCTTGAGAGCTGGAGCCAACTGGTAGGAGCACTGTCAGGAGTGCAGTCAGCCTCTTTTGTGGCCCAGGCAGGCCCTGGTCCTGTGTGAGGGCCCCCAGCCCCCGCTGCCACGTGGACCAGTGTTCGGCAGCTTCCGCCTGCGGTGAGCCCAGTGCTTTTACCAAAGAGGGGAAGCTCCCAGTGCCATGCCTGGTAGTGACCCTGCCTTACCCAGCCAGACAATCTAAATAAAATGCAGTAGGAGAAGTCTGGAGGGGCCGAGATTTGATACTGCTTGTTTCTCTAACCTTGATTTCTTATTTCTTCCTCAGGAAGAGGCCAGTAAAGCAATGAGCAAGAAGACTTTAGAGGGGGCCACTGGTGAACAAGGGACAGAACGTAAAAGCGTGGAAGGAGGGAAACCCGAAGGCCACCTATGACGCCACGCCAAGGAGGGCGGAGATTGCGCAGAGCTAGGCCCCTCCTCCCTGGGCGTCCACCCAACTCAGGACTAAACAGTGTTCAGTGTAAAGTTTGTTATAGTCTCTGTAATTCTGGAAGCAAAGAGCACAACCGGTAGCTTCCCAAAAGCAACCACCCTGCTGCTGCCCAGTGGGTTCACTGAGGGGTGGCGCGGGACCACTCCAGGTGGAACGGGACAGAAAGGGCCACTGGCGCAGACCGAGCCCACGGCTTCAGGCTGGCTCCTATTTCAGCTTGTGTCAGCTTTCAGTGTCCACTGCAGGGTCTCCTGAGATAATCCTAACAATTTGGCGCTGTTAGATTTTACATTTGAACTTTAATAGCACTGCAGAAACCTTTAAGAAAAGCACTTAAAGAATTTCTCCACTATAGTGAAGGGCGAGGGAAGGAGAGTGCAAGTTTATTTTTTAAATGGCTGAAGTGCTGTGAACGCAGCTTGTTGCACTTATAACCAACAGAACCCACAGTGGAGGGGTGGAACCCTTTGGGCTCTGCAGCAGAGTCACAGACTTGAAAGCCAGAACCTCCAGCCACCTGCTTGCTGACCTGGCTGCTCCCCAGCTCCCCTGCAGCCTCCCGGGAGCCCGTCCCTGGGGGCGCCCCCACTGTCGTTCCTAAAACACCCTTCACAAGGCCGTGGGCACACGGGAGTGTCTGGGGTAGCTTTCCCTGTTGTAGAGGAAATCCTGAGACGCTGCCGTGTGAGAAGAGCAGTCAGAACTGAGCTTTCTTCCCTTGCCATTCCTTTAGGAAGTACTGATGGCGCCTGGACTTCCTGCCGGCATTGCTGCTGTTCCGCTTGTTTCCGTCTGAGCCCCGCTAGTGAGAATCGGAAACCTGTTCTTACAGTATCTCTGACGTGAAATTGATGTATTTACATACCCATTTAGGATCCATGCAGCTTTTATGTCTTTTTCTTTTTTTAATTACTGGCTCATAAACATGTATATTGGTTTATGGAAATTTACACTCCTCTATCATACAAAAATCATTTTGACTTTTTACAGCTAAGTAGCTTAATTTTTTAAAAAAGTCTGTGGAATTGAAAACTAAGTACTTGCTCCTCTGCGTGAAGGGCTTACCTGCAGGTGTGACAGGCGGGTGCACCGTTGCCCTGCACTGCCGGCTCCTGTGTTCCAGAGTAAGGCTGAGACAGCTTCCTGGCAGGTGCAGCAACCCAGTCTGCAGTGCTCGGGCCTGGGTCAGAGCGAGCCCTGAGACGAACGCGTGCAAGCAGCTGAGTGTTAGTCCTTACGGGTGGAGAAATGAGACTGGGCGTGGCTTTCTTTGCCATAGCCTAAGAAATACTCACGGGGAGGCATTTTTCAACCCAAGGAACCATTTGCCTAAACTTAGAGAACATCTCACTTTCTTAAATCCTAGAGAACACTGGCAGTTGCATTTGGATTTGTTTTTATTTTCATGATGGTTTTAAGGAAACATTTTCATTACTAAGTTAGGACCTTAAAATCTAAAAATCAAATCATTTCCTTTTATCTCAGCCTTCTCTGTGGAACAAATGCAATTAAATTGTCAGATTTTGCCTTCAAAACCCTCTAATTTCTCATTCACACTTTTGTCTTTCATGCAGTATTTCTTTAGAAAGCCCAAGTCTTGCCTAGGAAATATGAAAAGCAAAAGTGATTTTGCTTCTTTGCTTAACTGTCTATAGTATTTTTAGCTCTGTTGACTAGAGCACAATTCCAATGAGGCCACTGAAGTTTGAGCCTAAAAAGGTTAGTTAGCCTTTGCAGGTAACAAGTGAGAAACGATTCCAAAAGTCACGTGACCTCCACCACCTATTTCCTGTGTGTGTGTCACGGGCCCTGAGGGGAACTGGCCAGTGTGTTCCGGGAGAGGGAGGGCGCATGAGCGGTTCCACACGGTGACAGCGGCGCCCATCACCGCTCAAGAGGAGACACTTTGTATGTTCTTGCGTCAGAGTCATACTCTTAAGTGGTTTGCATAGAAGTCAGATGTCTTCATGTTTTCAATTGCATATGGAGTGGTGAGGCAGCATATGATGAATTTAAACATTGGTCCAGCCGAGTGTGGTGGCGCACGCCTATAATCCCGTTACTCAGGAGGCTGAGGCAGGAGGTTTGCGGCAAGTTTGAGGCCAAAGTGAGCTCGAGGCCAGGCTGAACTCTGTCCCAAAAGGAAAAAAATTGGTTTAAAAGATGATTTAGATGCACTTTTGCGTTCCTTCAATAAATTGTTTTAAAAGTTAGTTTCCATGGTTCTTGGTTTTGCTTAGTCTTCAGGAAAAGCTGTGGTTGGAAACCATGTTGGAGGCCAACTTGAAGTGAGCGCCGAGAGCTGGCGGTCGATGCTGCTGCGTCCCTGTGCCGGTGCACAGCCTGGGCGGAGGCAGCGATAATGCGTCTTGTTAAGATGGACCAAATTGCTAGACAGAGCACGGGGTTTGTTTTTCATAAGCTGGCGGGTCTTCTGCCTTTTCACAGGTTTTAAGACAGAGTCAGTTTGAGGAGTGAAAGTTAATTGTACCCTTTCGTGTATGAAATCCAAGTAACCCTCTCTCAGGAAGCATTCGGCGCTGAGCGTGGTTTTCCTCCTGCGTGAGGAGGTGCCCCGGGCACTCACCTGGGCAAACCCCGAAGGCCTGAGGAGACGCGGTCACCTGGCTTGTGAGTCCTGCTCTCTGCATGAGATGCGGGGAGAGCAGTGCCTTCTGCTGTAGAACCTTGCGGTCCACACAGCTTCCTTTATTCCAGATTCTTCATTTCATCTCTATGTTTGCATTCTCCGCCTCCCCCTTGGTGTTCAAGTATTTGTTAATGAAATAAATCTCATTGACATTTTTCCCTAAGCAAATAAGTCAGTTATTTGGTTCAAGTATCAGCAGTTAGCACAACTAACCTTTGCCTGGTGGTGCTGGAGACTGAACCCAAGGCCTCACGCGGGCGCTGCCGTCGAGCGGCAGCCGAAGGGAAGAACTGCGAGCACACTTGCTCGCCCCTCTTGGCAGAACTGGAGGCTGCCTTTCATCACGGCCTGCCAGAGCCCTCCAGCCTCTGGGGTTATCGTCATCACTGGTGACAAAATCCAGTGAATTTAGAACTGGTTAATAAAATCCTGAAACTCAGAATCCTGGCCGTTTATGCATCTGCGCAGTAGTGACTGACAGGAGTGTGCAGAGAAGGCCATTCTGTAGTGGCTAGAATGTGTGGGAAGCCGGCAGGGCTTCCCTCAGGTTCATCTGTCCTTCGTGTCTGACAGGTTTCTGCAGGAGCTTGGGAAAGGGTATAAAGAGAAGGTGCAACCGTCTGCACACGGCCGTTTGCAGGGCTTACCAGTCTGTAATCACCAGTACTCTACACGTGTGACCTTAGTGTGCTGCAGGAAGACCTCAGACTGTGAGAGAGCCTCTGAGCACAGCCCAGCGCAGGGGTTGTCTTCTGGGGATGAGGAAACCCTGGAGAATTAAGCATAGGGAGGACCCAGGATGGGGACACAGCCAGCCCATGGTCACCATAAAGTCACCCGACCTCCCTATGTGCATCCAAAGTAAGCTGTCTCTTAGTTTGAGGGGTGACTCCACTGGCGCCAGGAAGGAGGTCGTGGAGGTCAATGCCTCAGACTTCTAGGCATGGGTGGACTTGGAATGCCGCATTGTACTTGGAATACAGCTCATGTGGGAACCTCACCAGTGTATGAAGGAGCAGCCCTGGGTCAAGCGACATTGGTGTGTGGGCGCTTTCCTTTCTAGACCTTTCCTGCTGGATCTTAGGTCTTCACCACCCAGCACCTCGGACCCTGCTGGGAACAGGAAGAGGCTGCTACTGTAGTGCTCTGCTGAGCATCCACCTAAATGCACGTGAGTGGGGGGAGCCTGCTTTCCCTTCACATACACTGGAGGGCAAGGCCCTCCGCGCTTGTCTGTGTACCCAGCGATGACAAGGGTGGGGCAGGAATCGGCTCTAAGAATGGTGCGGATGAAAAGCCCCATGGCCACAGGTAGAAACTGTCCACCATGCCACCCAGGACTCCTCCCGTGCGCCAGGCACGCCACCTCTTTCCATTGACCCTGCAGCGGAACACGGTGTGGCTGCTGTCACTCTGACCTTCAGAATGCCAAGGTCACACGGGTCCTGCCTGAGCCTGAGCGTTGGAGGGAAGGAATTCTGATCACACCGCCCACCTGACAAAGTTGACACCAACGCGGGTGTCTAAGCCTTTCTTGTGTTAAATATCCCTGGCTGGGGCTGCTGGAGGTCATGTGTCCTTGGAACCCCTTGCCGCAGGCATTCTGGCTTGGCTTCCAGACATCTCCCTAGAGTTTCTTCCAAGAAAGGAAGGCCAGAAGGACAGGTAGGTAGTGATGGTGTCTGGGTACACAACGAATCCCCTGAACTGACTTGATTTTAGCTGCTCACAATGACGTTTCCACACTGAGGACTCAGGTTTTTTTTCCAGTCTAAAAGTTTAAACCCACATGTGCACTGTCACCCCCTGTATATACCAGAGTCTTCCTAAAACTGACACTGGCCTGTACATGTAGTCAGCCAAGTGTGACTCTCCCTACCCTTCAGAGCCCCAAGCTCATCCATGGCTTTACAGCGCAGCACCTGCAGCACCCAGCGCTGCATCCCAGTGGAGCACATAGTAGGTGCTCAGCTGGCTCCCCGTCCTTGGAAGGTAGCCTGTCAGTGGCCCTTCATTCTGATGACTTAACTCTTGAGATGTGGAAGCCAGGATCACAGCATATTCTAGCTAACGTTGCAGCTTGATTCTATGTCTTGAATTCTCTTCCAAGTGGAGAACCCAGGAGACTGACTTGAGTGGTCAAAACTGCAAAATGCATCTGTGGTCTTCAGGCTACATGGATTTCAGCTCTGTTCCCAGTCATAGCTGCTAACAGCTCAGTGGCCTGAACAGATTGAATGGGAAGCAGAGGGCTTTGCCAGCTCCTAAGTCTGCTGTGAGCTCAGCACCATGGCACTAAGGGGAAGGACCAGGCGCCCTGGCTCAGCGAGTTCACAAACGAGTGACAAATGAGGCCTCCCGGTCACTGGGCCATTGCCGAGTACCTACCAACTACTGCTGATCTCTGCAGAACAGGAAACTCAGTTCTGCCCCTCTAGCTCTCCTGTCCACACAGCTTTGCAGAGCCCTGGTTAGGCCAGAGCCGCACGCACACACCCCAGGTGCTCTTCTGCCAACCCTCACCCCACACTCTGGTGCTGGCACCCAGCTTGCAGAAAGCACCCTGTGTGGACTAGCCCCAGCCCCACCCGAGGACACTGGCCTCTCGCCTGGTCCCTGCCTGGGACGTTTCTGCTGGTGACAGTCTTCATCTGCTTAGAGAGGAGCCCCACTCTTCCAAGGTGACCCGGGCAGAAGTCTGGGCATGGAGCCACGTCCTCAGGCTGTCGCCTGAGTTTCCTTTATTTACAGAGTAGCTGCCAGATACACTGTGCCTCACCGGTCACTGGGAAGTACTGAGTTTCAGGGAAATGCGCTTTCTGTGTCCTAATTGGAGCCCTCCCCGCTTAGAAAGGTGTCACTTCCTCACCACTTGGGGGAACCCCGCCCCTTTGCACCAACACCGCTCCCTGCAGTAGAAAGTGGCTTTAAGTGGCTTTAAAGTGGACCAGTCACTATCTGCCCGCCGGTCTGTCTGTCTCCCTCTGTCCTTCCTCTGAACCCAGCCATGTCCTGACACAGGCAAGTGGTAGGCAGACTGGTGAAGTTCTCCCTCTCTGCTTAACTGACATGATGAACCAGTCTTGCCCCTTCAGGTGGGCACTCTGGCCTCAGCACCAGGTCCTGGGGGACACTCGGGAGACACAGCACTGCACTTCTTCAGTGCAGCACCACAGTAGGGCCCCGAGCAGGTTCCCGTCAGGCGTCACCCTTGGGAGAAGCCGGCCTCTGATTTGCAAGAGCTCCGGCTTAGGTCCAGCTCTGCACTGACAGTGGTTTGGGTCAGATCACTCCCTTGCCCTTAGACTCTGTTTCCTTACCTGTAAAATAAAGATAGCTAGTATTTATTTAACTTAAAAAACTTTAATTATACTTTTCGAAAACAAGTTTTACCACCTCAGCCTTTGTATTGTTTGTTTTGTTTTGTGACAGGGTCTTGCCTCAAACTTCTTGGGCTCAAATGATCTTCCTGCCTCAGCTCCCTCAGTAGCTGGGACTACAGGCGTGCAGCACAACATCTGATTCATTTTAACTATTTTAAAACACACCATTCTAAGCCAGGCGTGGTGGCTCATGCCTGCAATCCTAGCACTTGGGGAGGCTGAGGCAGGAGGATCGTTGTGAGTTCAAGACTGGTCTGGGCTTACAAAGTGAGCTCAAGGCCAGCCTGAACTATGTAGTCAGACCCTGTCTAAAAAAAAAAAAAGAAGCACCATTCTGTATTGAGTATATTTATGTTACTAAGCAACTAACCTCCAGAACTTTTTCTTCCTTCAAAACTGAAAAATACACACATTAATAATAACTCCTGATTCCCCTATCACCTACCCAGTAACCATCCTAAGTCTCTATGAATACTCCTCTAGATGCTTTTCGTAAGTGGAATCAGTATTCGTGTTCTTGGGATAGGATTCTTTCAATTAGGATACACCTTTAGGCTTCTGTGTGGTAACGTGTTAGAATTTCCTTTTTGAAGGCTGTATAATCCATGGTTTGTCCACTCAGTCTGTCGATGGACACTTGGGTTGTTCCACCCCTTCTAGGTGTCTTTCCAGAAGAGTTAAAGGCATCACACTCCACTGGTCCATTTACAGCAGCGCCACTCACAATAGCTAAATCTTGAAAGTAGTCTGTATGTCCATCAACAAAGAAATGTATTTCTAAGCAATAGAGTACTGCTCTGCCATAAAGAAGGACAACTTGAGTCATTTTTAGGAAAATGGGTGCACCGTGAGACCATAATACTAAGTGAAATAAATCAGACGCACAAGCTCATATATTGTGTGGTTCTCATATGAGAAACCCAATGTATAAATAATTCAAGAGCAAAAAGAAAAGCTAATAGGAAATAGAAACCTACATCTTTTGCAAACAGGAAGCGAGCCAAGAGATAAAAGGTGAGGGAAGGGGAAATAAAAGAAAATGTGTCAGGAACAGGTGCCAGCTCCCCACAATGAATATAATCGCTCTCAACGAATATAATCTGCAAATACACACTAATAAAGACTTTTTAAAAAGATTTTGATCTCCCTGTCTAGTAATGCTGACCATCTTTTCAAGTGCTTGTTGATAGTATGTGTACCCACTCGAGAACCACAATAGACGTGGACAGCAAAATCTCTGCCCATTTTTTTTTTTTTTTTACATCACTTGGCTTTTCTGTCACCCAGTGATACTAGCTCATGTTGTACCCAGGAACTATGCTGTAGACCAGACGGACATGTGCTGGCCCTGGCAGACCGATAATTTGGTACTCCTCCTAACCCATCATCTTTAAATAATTTGCTAAACATTTCTGGGGGTGGGACGGGCAGGGAGAAACTGATTTCCTGCTACTAAACATTATGTACAGAGATGGATTCACTGATTCATTTGTACTGGTCGCAGTACTACCAGTATCTGGACAAAATCAGGGTCTTCTGACAGGCTCTTCCCCACTTTGCTGAATTTCTTATTCCCCTTCAGTTTTTGCCTCTGATTTTCCTAAAGCAGATATTTTGGAAGGCACATTAAGGGACTTAGAATTTCACTAATGAAGTGAATCACCCCTTCCCAGGGACCAGCACCAGGCCAAGCCTGATGTCACAGTTTCAGCAGAGTGTCCCTGCCAACTTTGAGTTGATGGAGACAGAGACTGCGCATGATTGCTGGAAAACACACAGGTGAGTGCTGCCAAGAAGAGCTTCCTGCACCTGTGGATATGAGATTAATTCACACTTCAACAGTTACATAAGGAGACACAGAGACCTGAGTTGTCTGGCACATACTTTTGATTTATTGAAGTGATTTTTTTTTTTTTTGCATTTGAAATCAAGAGTGTTTCTAGGGGGCTGGGGATATAGCTCAGTGGAATAAGCACCTGCCTAGCAAGAGTGTTTCTAACATAGAAATAAGTATAGAAAACAACGATATCCACATAGCTGTTTGTTTTTTTTTTCCTATAGTACTAGAGATGGAACTCAGGGCTTTGTGCATGCTAGGCAAGCTCTTGCTAAATTGCCCAGGTTGGCCTCAAACTTGTGAGCCTCCTGCCTCAGCCTCCTGGATAGTCAAGATTACAGGTATGCATCACCATACCCAGCTAGCTGTCAACATTTTTGCCTTCTTTGTTATAGAGCTTTCATTTTTAAGAAAAGGTTACAGATTCAGTTAAATGCGCCATCTTTTCAACCCTCTCTCCTCGGAAGTACCTACTCCCTTGGAGCGTTATGCTCATGAATGATCCTGTTCTTTGGCCTCCTGTGTATCCACGACAATCTAGCCTATTCCTATGGCTCTCTGTAAGTTTGACGTGTATGATAGCTGTGAGCCATGTGCACTGCTTGTCTAAGCCTCCTTTCCACCTGCCTTTGCCACCAGGGACACCAGGTTAGGTCAGCTCTGCCAGCCACACCCCGAACTCCCCCGAACTCCTGTTGCTGAGAAGTATTAGTTGCAGAGGCAGAAGATTTGCGGGAGGGTTTCCGTTGTGCCAGAGCCAGCTCCCCCTGCTGCCGGCCGCCGCCCACTGGCGATCGCCACGGCCTCTGGTCACAGCCCCGTGGCTTATCTTGGGTCTTGGTTCTCCAGCTCCCCCGGCAGTTCTGTGAATTACCCAGTATCCTTCAGGTGAATCCTTCTGATGCCAGAAACATTTTTCACTGTCTGTAATTTCAAAGTGTAATAGTCTTATCACTTGCTTTTTCAACTCAACATTTGCTAGATTCAAACAGATATCTATACAGCAGCTCATTTATTTTTAACTGCTCTTCCGTGGTACCAATTATCATATTCCCTCCATTTTGAGAGCAGTTTCCCTGGATGAAATCCCCGACACCACCACGAGGGGCAGAGTTGAGTCGTACCCTACCAAGCCCCGACCAAAACAGAATCTCCAGCAAATAAGAGATTGCTGCTCTCTGAAGCCACTAAGTTTCGCGGTGGCTGTTGCGCAGCAATAGCTAATTGAAACATTATATCTGCAGAAACAAGACTACCTGATAAAGGAGAAGAGTTTGTATTGTCAATTTTGTTGACCTTTCCAAAGCCCATCTTTTTTTTTTTTTTTTTTGAGACAAAGTCTGGCTATGCAGTTCAGGCTGGTTTTGAACGGGTTTTTTTTTTTTTTTATTTTTATTTTTTTTCCGGTACCAGGGATCGAACTCAGGACCTTGCGCTTGCCAGGCAAGTACTTATGCCACTGAGCTATACCCCCAGCCCCTTGAACGGGTTTATGTAGCCCGAGCTGGCTCTGAACTCACAGTGATCTTCCTGCCTCAGCCTCTTGAGTGCTGGGATTACAGGCATGCGCCACCAGGCTCCACAAGGTCTTTCTTCTTTAAATGTAGATATTCTCAACTCTAAACTTCTTTCCATATCATCATGTCCCATACATTCCAGTATGTTGCATTTTGGTTGCATTCACCTCGAAAGTATTTTTAATTCCCCTCTGATGTCTTTGACCCGTGGGTTATTTAGGAATATGTTAAGTTCCACATGTTTTGCATTCTCCAAATTTCCTTCTATTATTAATTTCTGATTTCATCCCACTGTGGTCAGAGGACATACTTTGTATGATTCCTTGCATGATTTAAATCCTTTTCAATTTATGGAGACATTTATGGCCTAACATAGGATGTAGCCTAGAGCATGTTTCTTGTGCTCTTAAGAAGAATGCAAGTTGTGCATGGTGTCACACACCTGTAATCCCAGAGTTCTGGGAGGCTGAGACAGGAGGACTGCAAGTTTGAACCCAGCTTGGGCAACTTAGTGACTTAGAGAGACGCTGTCTTAAAATTAAAAGGCTTGCGGGTATAGCTCAGTGTGAAACCCTGGGTTCAATCCATAGTACCACACACACACACACTATACACACATTCCACTGTTGGGTGGAGTGTTTGATACAGATCTGTGAGGTCTCCTGGGTTGGGAGTGTTGTTCAAGTCTTCTTTTTTTGTTGTCATTAGTCTTCTAGTTGTTCTGTCCTCTAATGACATTTTGAAAATGTGGTATCTCCAGCTATTATTAGTGAATTGACTATTTCTACCTTCAGTTTTGTCAGTTTTACTTTGGAGCTCTGGTGTACAGATGTTTATAATTGCTGTCTTCCTGGTGGAGTGACCTTTTTACCATTATAAAATGGTTTTTTTGTCTCAAGTAACATCTATCTTAAAATCCATTTAAAAAATATTAATATAGCTATTCTGACTCTTCTGGTTACTGGTTCTATATATTTACTTTTCTCTTTTTATTTTCTTTTTTTTAAATTTTATTTTAAGGACAAAAGAATGGAGACATATGAACCAGAAAAGCTATAAACAATACAGAAAATACAAAGTTATACAGAATATAGTAGGGAATTAGCACTGGATGTTGTATTACATAGTTATCTTCACCTTAGTTAACACAAAAACATTAAAGGAAATACCAAATTATAGAGAAGATAGTAGGGAATTTGCACTGGATGCTGTATAATATAAAGTTATCTTCACTTCTGTTAATACAAAAACGATTGAGGAAATACAGAATTATAGAGAACATAGAAAGGAATTAGCTCTGGATGCTGTCCTACATAATGTTACCTTCACCTCTGTTACTCAGTTACACAGATGATGGCCTATTTGATCATTCAATTTTTCTCCTCCCTCATCTCCGTTGCCCTACCACTCAATCAGTCATCTTCCCTGTGATAACAACTGTACTCCTGGGTTTATCTATATCCTTGGACTCTCGCCTTGGGAAGAGATATAGCTGCCTCAGACTATACTATAACATACATGGGTGTATACAAACTGCCATGGTTGGGGGTGGGAAAGCACATATGCTCACAGTGGACCGCCTGGCTCCACCCTGTCACTGTGCTATGGGTGGGGGCAGGTCCAGTCCATGAGGTGCCCTGAGCGGGGCGCTCAGTGGAGCAGCCTCCGGGCCCACTGTGGAGCAGCTGCAGGGCCCACTGCAGAGCAGCATCGGGGCCCACTGCAGGGCAGCCGCAGGGCCGACTGCGGGGCAGCCACGGGGCCCACTGCGGGGCAGCCACGGGGCCCACTGCGGCGCAGCCGCGGGGCCCACAGCGGAGCAGCCGTGGGGCCCACAGTGGAGCAGCCACAGGGCCCACTGCCGAGCAGCTGCAGGGCCCTCAGCAGAGCAGCCACTGGGCATGCGCCCCCATCGGGGCACCCTCTGTGACCCTTTTGGCTCTGTCCCATTGCCTTGATGCCAGAGGCCCTTTCTTCTCCTCCCACCTCCTCCTGATCTCCAGCATTACCATTCCCCACCCCTTGCAGCTGGGCAATGGGTCTCCGAAGCTGAAGCTGCAAATGCCAAAACGAGGGCGTGGGCCAAGGGTGTGCTTGGAGCAGCGACCTCCTCCCTCTCCATCTCGTCTCCCTCCCACTGCGCCATGGCAGATCTTCGATCCCCTCCTCCAGAGGAGGTTTTGCTTAGTCTTTCCAAGGGTTTCAGTTCCCATTTCAGATCCTTCTCGAGTTCAGGATATCCACCTCTTTCCTTTCTGTCCTTCACATGTTGCTATATTCCTATGTCTGAGTGGCATTCCTCTGGGAGGTTCTCTCTCTGCTGCCTACCAGGTCGCCATGGGTTCATACAAGGTTCATATATGCAAGCAGTATGGAGACACTCTTGTTGTTCATATTAGTAGTTTGGGGTGAGTCCTGAAGCCCATGGATTCGTCCCATTGCTGTCAGGAACAGGTGGCGGTTGCACAGGCCGCCGAGGCTCAAGGTACTCATAGAGGGTGTTCAGGGTGGGAGCTGAAGCCCAGTAACTCAGTTCATGCTTCCTGCTTGATGTTGGAGTGAGAAGTGCGTGGGGCCATGTGATCCACCTCCATGTGCAGCTCTCTCTTGCTGTTGTGCTCCAGTTCCCGTTTGTTCCTTGGCTTGGTCCCTGGGAGTTGCTGTGGCTCTGGGGCCGCTGCCAATGCACCCCACCGCTCCTCACTGGCAGCCGCCCACCCAGTGGAGAGGCAGGAGGCCACAGCCTCGAGGAAGGCATAGAGCAGGGTGTGGTGGGATGTGTACTGGTTCCTCTGGCTCCACCTTGCCTCCAGGTGCTGATTAGGGAGGTTGCTGCAGGGTGGGGACTCAACCTCTCATCCTCACACTGGATTTGACAACAGTTCCCAACCACCATTGCCTCTTTTCCTGGCTGCGCCCTCTCCTCTCCAGATCTGGACTGAGACAGGTCCGTGAACAATAAACTCCCAAACAGCCAAATTAGAATTTAGTAGCGCTTTTAATAGTTGAGCCCAACGGCCCCCACTCACGCCTCTGTTTCAAGGCTGAGAAGTGAGAGCCCCGAGCCCGTTGTATGCAGGGCTTATAAAGACAAAAACCACCATGAATACACAGGTGTAGCAGGGATGCTATGCTTGGGTAACTGTCCTGTTTCTGGCAGGGACGGGCAATGTTCTTTGAATTCTTTCCGAGAAAGAACAAGGAACCTCTGAACAATAATTATGTTACCGTACATGATTTTAGCTGTTTGAGGTGAATCGGGGGTCAAGCATGGGGTCAGTCTAGCAAGCAGCAGGGTACTTGGGCCATTACATTTCCCACTGGTTTTTGTTAATGAATCAAATCATAGATTCATCAGCTATATTCTCATTGGGGAGGTTTTCGTACCCAGTTTGGAGTATCATTAGTTTGACAGATTGAATCCTCCCCTGAATATATTTTAGCAAACACTTTATAATGCAGGGACCAACCGTAATCGCTATAAGTAATAGCATTAGTGGTCCAGCTAAAGCTGTTATGAGGGTGGTTAGCCATGGGGAGGTCGAAAACAAATTTTGAAACCAATTTTGTTTGTGTCTCCTCTGCTCATCTCTGTCTTGCAGTCTCTTTTTTAGTTGGCTCAAACTTTTTCGGATTACTCCGGAATGGTTGGCATAGAAACAACAAGTTTCTCCTAGGGCGAGACATAATCCTCCTTGTTTTAGGAAAAGTAGGTCTAAACCTCTTTTATTTTGCAAAACCATCTCAGCCAATGACCCGAGAGATTCCTCTAGTTTATTGACTGACTGTTCTAAAGTGGCTAAATCCTGGTCTATCTGTTGACTTAGTTCTCTATAATTTTGATCAGAAGTAACCAGAGCAGCTGTCCCCAGTGCAGCTGTCCCAGCCATGACCATGCCCAGTAATGCTGGTGTAAGGACAGGGTTCGCTCTCCTGACTCTAGGCAAACCTGTCAGAGCCAAATGTTGTCTACCTCCCTCCCGAGAATAATAAAGCACTTGGGGGGAAATGTGACACAGGACACATAATTCTGGGGGGTCTCTGTACAGCAACTTGATAAAATATACATGGTGTTATGCCAGTAGCACACGCAAACCAGGCTCCGTGAGGGGCCTCTAGGTGCAGGCTGGTGGAGTAAGTTTGATTTACAATATCAATTACATTGGTATAAATATTAGCATAGGGAGATTTTGACAACTCATAAGTTTTAGTCTTAACACAAGTGCCTTTTCTTTGAAAATCACCAAGGGTCAGAACAGGTTTTTATAATAGTCCACTTAGCTGTGTCTTCTGGTTCCACAGGAACAGTCTTAACATGAGAATGGTGAATCTAGTGACTCTCATTGGTGACTGTGACAGCTGTTGGTGTGCCCAAGCTCTAGACTGAGCCGCCAAGGTATTGCTGGGCCTTTCAGGAACCGCTTGATGTTCTCGGAACAGATGATGAGTGGACTGGAGGAAAGGCTGAAGGGCCTGTAGGGACTTAATAAGTTCTCTGTTAGTCATAGCTGCCAGGTAGTCATAATGGAGACAAGGAACCAGGGGAGGGGGTCGCCCATACAAAGCCTCAAAGAGAGTGATTTCCAGGATTAAGGGAGTACATTGCACGTGCAGAAGAGCAGAAGGAAGGAGACTCACCCAGTTTTCGCCAGACTCTAAAGCCATTTTAGTAATGATTTCCTTTATAGTGTTTTTTATTTTTTCTACTTGTCCCAAACTTTGAGGTCGGTAGGCACAATGTAATTTCCAATTAATCTCCAAAGCTGTAGCTAGATTTTGGGTCACCTGAGCTATGAAAGCCAGGCCATTGTCAGACCCCAGAGATAAGGGCAAGCCGAATCTGGGCACTATCTCATATAGAAGCTTTTTGGCCACAACGACAGCAGACTCCATCCGAGTAGGAAAAGCTTCTGTCCAATCAGTAAAGGTGTCTATGAAAACCAGGAGGTATTTGTATCCTCCCTTTTCCAGTCCCATCTCAGTAAAGTCCAATTCCCAGTGGTCTCCGGGGTACAGACCTCATTGTCGGACTCGTGAGTCTTGAGGTGTCAGTTTGGGGTTGACTCGGACGCACTGTGGACATTTGAGGCTAGAAGTCTTTGTCAGCTGTGACAGTTTGGGGATAAAATATCGGTCTCAAAAAAGCTCTGCCAGTTTGGTGCCCCCCAAGTGTGTGGCGCGGTGAGTCTCTTGGACGAGGTGAGGTCCAAGTGCCTCTGGGATAAGAATCCTCTTATCCGGGAGCAGGAGCCAGTTTTCTGGAGGGGAAGGCTTTGCCTTTACCTGTTGCGCTAGCCTCAAGTCCGAATCTGAGTATGACAACTTAGGCAAGAGCGGAGGAGGAGGCACAGGGAGGAGCTTTTCTGTTATTGGCCCCACTGGTTTTAGGGCGATAGCTCTTGCCGTTTGGTCGGCAAAGGCATTTCCTCTGGCAACAGGGGAATCTTCTTTCTGATGTCCCCGACAGTGTATGATTGCCACCTTTTTGGGGAGCCAGATAGCAGCTAGAAGATCTAGGATCTCGGGGGCATTTTTGATTTTATTTCCCCCTGTAGTTAAGAGTCCTCTTTCCTGATAAATAGCTCCATGTACATGTACAGTTGCAAAAGCGTATCAACTATCGATATACACATTTATGATTTTATTAGATCCCCACCTTAAAGCTTGAGTCACAGCTATCAATTCAGCTCTTTGGGCAGAGGATCCAGACCCCAGTGCTTGGGCCCATATTGCCTCAGTCTCGGTGGTCACAGCAGCACCTGTCGCTCGGCTGCCTTGATGTAGGTAGCTGCTGCCATCAGTGAAAAGGGTGGCATCAGGGTTGTCTAGGGGGACGTCTGTCAGGTCCTCTCGCAGGCTGGAGGTGGAGTCTGTGATGTCTGCACAGTTGTGTAGAGGCACTTGTGGGTCATCATCTGGCAGGAGGGTGGCTGGGTTTAAGGCTGTAGTGGACAGGAACTCAATACGATCAGGATCCAACAACAATGCCTGGTATTGGACAGTGCGGGTATTTGATAGCCATCTGTCTGGGGGGGACCGCAACAGAGTTTTGACTGCGTGTGGAGCCACAATCTGAAGCTTCTGTCCAAAGGTTAATTTGTTTGCCTCCTTGGCTAGGAGGGCCGTGGCCACGATGGCCCGCAGGCAGTTTGGCCATCCAGAGGCAGTGGTGTCCAATCACTTGGAGAGATAAGCCACAGGTCTCTTCCATGGTCCTAGACACTGTGTCCGTACTCCCTTTGCAATGCCTCGACTCTCTGCCACATACAGTTGAAAGGGTTTAGTCAGGTCAGGCAGAGCCAGGGCTGGAACACTCACCAGTGCTATTTTTAGCTTTTGAAAGGCTTGTCCTTCTGTCTCAGTCCAGATTAGAGCCTCTGAGGGGTTTCCCCCTGTGGAGACATGTAGCAGTGGGGCCAATTCCCCAAATCTCAAGATCCACAATTGGCAGTAGCCTAAGACCCCTAAAAATTTTTTTTTTCTAGGGCAGTAGGAACCTTGGCCATTTTCTTGTTGAGTTCACGTGGGTCTTTTCTATTGTTAAAGACCTTTTGGGCCACTTCTACCAGCTGAGATAGTGGCATTCCCTTAAATCCTTTTAATCTTTGTAACTTTTATAATATCTGGGGTCGACTGAGTAACAAATGCAAGGTTTAAGGTGAGTCATTCTCAGGTGCCCCTGGATCTATAGGAGTGTTCTGGGAGGCGCTTCAAGGAAGCAGACAGAGACTCGTAGGGTCTCACACTTACCTCTGTAACTTTAGACAAATTGGTAGGCTTCCAGGCTGCTGCCTTAAGGGCAGCCAGAAGAGTCTGGCAACACTGATCGAGAGCCCCCTTACCTCGGTCATCATTTGGATCCCAGGAGGGGCGGGAGAGAAGGAACACGAAGTTCAGTCAGTCCGGGTCAGTGCTAGGGCTTCCGTCAGGGCCCAGGACCAGTTTGCGTCCCAGGGCACGAATGCGTTCATGCTCTTGTGACCTGAAGAGAGTCTGGAGAAGCTGTTGGCAATCTTCCCATGTCAGCTGGTCAGTGAAGAGAACAGTTTCTAGGAGAGAGATAAGCCCCTGGGGATTTTGGGGAAAAGAGGGGTTCTGTTGTTTCCAGTTATAGAGGTCACTAGTTGAGAAAGGGACGTACACCATGAAGGGTCGGTGTCCCTCATTCCCGGGCGCAGTTTCTCCCAAAGGGAGGAGGGGAGCCGGGGATGAGGGCGCAGAGGCGGTAGAATCTGGGCTAGATTCTGAGAATGGACGCCCGCTTCGGGTGTGGGAGGGACTGAGGTGGGATGAGGAGTCGGGCTGAGTGGGAGAGGCAGGTCGAGGGGGTGAAAGGTAGGGAGGAGGTTGGGTCGGGA
Source organism: Dinomys branickii (assembly GCA_004027595.1). Lineage (NCBI taxonomy): Eukaryota > Metazoa > Chordata > Mammalia > Rodentia > Dinomyidae > Dinomys > Dinomys branickii. The sequence continues at coordinate 126,915 of PVLD010003976.1, forward strand.
GAGGAGAGTCAGGAGGAGGGGGCAGGACTGGGGGAACCTTTTTGGGTGGCTGAGACTTAGTTACCGCGATGAATTCATTCTTGGGTTCGGTGGTTTGGTCCCCATTTTTCTGTATTATACTTGTTAAGCCAGGAAGGGGGGTCCTGGATTAAATCAATCCAGGCCTGAATGTAAACAATTTGGTCAGGGTGGCCTGGATTCCCAAAGATGACTTTTCGGACCTGCTGAGAAACAGACAAATAAAATGTGCCTTCCTGGGGCCAGGAAACGCCAAAAGAAGGCCATTCAAGTTCACAAAATGTTTGCAGTTTCCCCGGGAAGACAGGTTCTCCAAATTCCTTTGCTCGTTGCCTAAAATCCTTAAAATGGTTTAAAACATTGCAGAGGCGACACAGAAGCAGAAGCAGACTGACCCATTTTTAACAACACTCACAAACAAGACAGAGGACAAGAGAGATACAATAAGTCGATAAATTAATTCAAGTGCACTTATCAAGCAAGAACAAGCCCTAGCCAACGTCTTGGTCTAGGGACGGTCCCTGGAGAGTCTACTGTTGCATCCAACCTCTCCAAGGACCCCCAAGAGGCACCCCAACAAGCAAGAAACAAGAACTAGTCTTACCGGTAAGTATCTGGACAGCGTTTACTGATCTCGCATCCAGGGTAAATTTAGTGTCACTTTGAAACAAAGATTTCCTCGCCCCCGAGGATTTATTGTCTCAAAGAGACGTTTGGGAGTCTAGAGACCCCAGAAGGGATCCCAGACGGACAAGCCCCCAAATGAGACGGGTCCGAGAACAATAAACTCCCAAACAGCCAAATTAGAATTTAGTAGCGCTTTTAATAGTTGAGCCCAACGGCCCCCACTCACGCCTCTGTTTCAAGGCTGAGAAGTGAGAGCCCTGAGCCCATTGTATGCAGGGCTTATAAAGACAAAAACCACAATGAATACACAGGTGTAGCAGGGACGTTATGCTTGGGTAACTGTCCTGTTTCTGGCAGGGATGGGCAATGTTCTTTGAATTCTTTCCGAGAAAGAACAAGGAACCTCTGAACAATAATTATGTTACCGTACATGATTTTAGCTGTTTGAGGTGAATCGGGGGTCAAGCATGGGGTCAGTCTAGCAAGCAGCAGGGTACTTGGGCCATTACAGGACCAGCTCTTGGAACTCTGATCTCCCCTGGCCGAGTCGGGAGGCTTCCATGAGCGTGGGTCTCCGAAGCTGAAGCTGCGATTGCTGGAATGAGGGCTTGGGCCAAGAGTGTGTTTGAAGCAGTGGCTTCCTCTTTCTCCGTCTCTTCTCCCTTCGACTGTGCCGCGGCGGCCCTCCGATCCTTTCCTCTAGGAGAGGTTTTGCTTGGTCTTTCCTAGGGCTTCAGTTCCCATTTCAGATCCTTCTCGGGTTCAGGGTACACACCTCTCTCCTTTCTGTCTTCATATTGCTATATTCCATTGTCTGGGTGGTAATCCTCTGGGAGCTTCTCTCTCTGCTGCCTACCTGGTCGCCATCTTCCTGGAAGTCGTTCTCTTTTTATTTTCAACCTATTTCTGTCTTATAATCTAAAATGTGTCTCTCATAGATAGCAAATAATTGGAATTTTCTGTGAGGCAGATCAAACGTGTGCATGCTAAGCGTACATTCCCCTGCTGTGCTATAGCCCTGCATACAACGTATTTTTTAAAAAAATCATCCTGGTAATCTTTGTTTTACAATTACAGCATTTAACCCATTCATACTTAATGTAATTATTAATAAGGTAGAGTTTAAATCTGCCATTTTGCAAATTTTGTTTTGGTTTTTGAGAACAGAGTGCTACTACATTGTCCAGGCTTATCTTGAACTGGTGGGTTCAAGCATCCTCTTGCCTCAGCTTCCTGAGAAGCTGTGACTGTTACAGAGTAGTTTATTTAGAAACGGCTCACCAATCAAAAAGATTCCAGGTTCTTCTTGCCTTGTCCAAAGAATTGGACAAGATAAGCCAGTAACTGTGCGAAAAAGTTTATTTGGAAAGTGCAGGGTAGGGGGCTGGGGGTATAGCTCAGTGGCATAACCGCTTGCCTGGCAAGTGCAAGGTCCTGAGTTCGATCCCCGGTACCGGAAAACAAACAAACAAACAAACAAAAAAAACTAAAAACAGAAAAGTGCAGGGTAAATAAGTGTGGGAGAAACCAGGTCTAGAGAGCGAACTTGGGCCAAAGAAAAAAAAGAGGGTAAAACCCCACGTTCAGATGCGCACGGGCTATTGTGCGAACTCATGCTCATGGCGGCCTTCCTTTATGGTCCGTCCACCCTTTTTATGCATTCACATCTGGAGGGAGCCCCTAGCTTTCTGCAGTGGCAGTGTCGTAGCCAATGAGGTTTATAGGAGGCTAAATTACTGCTAATGAAAAGAGCGCCTAAGAAGCTCTACATACGGGGTCTTCATGTTGCCCTGGGATCTTGTGATTGACAGGTCCCGCTCATTTCCCCAGCCAGTTTTGCCACAGCCTGTTTTTATGTTAGACTTACAGGCATATATTGCCCCCTTGCTCACTTAATTTTTTCTTTTCCTTTTTGGTACTGACAGTGGAGCTTTGGGAGCGCTGAGCTATATCCTCAGCCTTTTTTATTGTTCTGAGACAGGAACTTGCCAAGTTGCCCTGGCAGGCCTTGGATTTGCCTGACTCGGTCTCCTGAGTAGCTGGAATTACAGGTGCGAGGCATGACACCTGGCTTTCTCATTCATCTTTGAAGGATTTCTGCTAGGTATAAAATCTTTGACTGACAGTTTCTTTTTCTTTTTTTTTTTTTTTTGCTTCAGCATTTTTAATACATCATCATTCTGCCTTCAGGGTTCCTGGTGAGAGATTAGCTGTTAACCTTATCAGCCTCCTCATAGAAGAGTTGTTTCTGTTTTGTTACTTCCAGTAAGTTCTGGCTGCAGCAAGCCTAGTGTAGGCAAATATACATCTATATGGTCTGGCCCTGGCTGGCGGGAGGAGTGGTAGGCCCCGTGTCTGTGATTCTCTGTTCTCTGCTCCTCTCCCTGGGCACTGCCTCTAGCAGGCTGTTGTTTGGCTTAGGTTTGTGTACAGACTTGTGAACAGCTGTTCCTCAATAAAGACTAGTTTCTATATCCTTTTGCTTTTGTTTTATTATTATTATTTTATTATTACTTTTTTTGAGACAGGCTCTCACTATGCAGTTCAGGCTGGCTTTGAGCTCACTTTGTAGCCCAGGCTGGTCTCAAACTTGCAGCAATCCTCCTGCCTCAGCCTCCTGAATGCTGAGATTGTGCCACCACGCCCAGCCCATCTTTCGTTTTATTTCTGATTGCCCATTTGTAAAACTGTGCTAATCTTTCTTAGCTTTTAACTATCCAAAATCCTTCAATAGCTTTGAGCTTATGATCTCTTCTCCCAGTGGCCCAAGGGTCACTGTATTCTGTGTGAGCAGAAGGCAGGACACAATGAATTTAAGAGTCTTCTATACATAAAGTTTGCATTAACTAAAAAAAATTCACTTTGGCTTTGATTTTCAGCAATTTGTCTTTTGGTTGAGTAACATTTGTTGTGAAATAAGTCACAAAATGCAGGACAACAGAACGACCCTTGCAAGAATGAAACAGTCGAGATGCCCACGTTAAATAGCTGGATGTCCGGCAGTGAATGTGGAGAAGATGTCACAGGTGTAATAAAGTACAAACCGTCCCACGGGAAAACCAAGTGGCACCTTGCACTTGGGCTTGTGATGCTCTGGACCGTGAGTGCGAAGCCCGCGCACTCTCAGCAACCTGCATCTGACGCGCGAGTGCGGCCCTCAGCGGTGTTTCCCCTCTAGAAGTGGGAGGCAAATATACATCTATATGGTCTGGCCCTGGCTGGCGGAAGGAGATTAGTATTTTTCACAATATTCCACAATATGGAGCCATTATTTCAAGAATTTTTCTGTGGCTACTCTGCTCTCATCTTGTACAGTGCGCTGCTGTCGGAGGGCGCCCTGCAGACCTGATGCCCTTCACTGCCCTGCACTCCCAGACGCAATGATCTCACTGTATCTACCTTTAAGTTCGCTAATCCTTTTCCCCGCTTACACTTGTTGCTGAGCCTCTCTAGTAAATGTAGCACTTGTTTTTTCCCTCTTTTTGAGACAGGGTCTCGCTATGCAGCTCAGACTGGCCTTGAGCTCGCTTTGTAGCCCAGGCTGGTCTCAGACTCGCAACGATCCTCCTGCCTCAGCCTCCCCAGTGCTGGGATTACAGGCGTGCGCCCCCGCGCCCAGCTGGATACAGTACTCTGAACTCCATTCACATCCTCTCTCAAAATTCACTGTAAGAGAGTCTCACGAAGTTGTCCCAGCTGGCCTCAAACTTTCAATATTCCCCAAGTAGCTGGGACAATGGCATGAACCACGGGGCCTGGCTGAAGACCATCTTTGAGACATTTCATTCCTCAATTTCTTTTTTTGGTATCGGGAATCAAACTCACAAGTTCTCACTTGCCAGGCAGGTGCTGGGCCACTGAGCTACATCCTCCCAACCCTCTCAGTTTCTTTCTTTCCTTCTTTTTTTAATTTTAAAGACAAAAGAATGGAGACACATGAACCAGAAAAGCCATAAACAATAACAAAAATACAAAATTATACAGAACATAGTAGGGAATCAGCACTGGATGTTGTATTACATAATGTTATCTTCACCTTAGTTAACACAAAAACATTAAAGGAAATACCAAATTATAGAGAAGATAGTAGGGAATTTGCACTGGATGCCGTATAATATAAAGTTATCTTCACTTCTGCTAATACAAAAATGACTGAGGAAATACAGAATTAAAGAGAACATAGAAGGGAATTAGCTCTGGATGCTGTCCTACATAATGTTACCTTCACCTTTGTTACTCAGTTACACAGATGATGGCCCATTTGATCACTCAATTTTCTCCTCCCTCATCTCCGTTGCCCTACCACTCAATCAGTCATCGTCCCTGTGATAATAACTGTACTCCTGGGTTTATCTATATCCTTGGACTCTCGCCTTGGGAAGAGATATAGCTGCCTCAGACTATACTATAACATACATGGGTGTATACAAACTGCCATGGTCGGAGGTGGAAAAGCACCTATGCTCACAGCGGACCGCCCGGCTCCACCCTGTTGTCGTGCTATGGGTGGGGGTGCGTCCAGTCTCTGGGGCACCCTCAGCGGGGCCCACAGCGGAGCAGCCCCGGGGCCCTCAGCGGAGCAGCTGCAGGGCATGCGCCCCCATCAGGGTGCCCTCGGTGACCCGTTCGGCTCTGTCCCATTGCCTTGATGCCGTAGGCCCTTTCTTCTCCTCCCTCCTCCTGATCTCCAGTATTACTGTTCCCCACCCCTTGCAGCTGGGCATTGGACGAACTTACAATGCTTGGTATAAGGGCTTGAAATCTCTCCGGCCCATTCTCACTGTGTTAGTTCAGGGTATGAACTGAGTTTAAAGGTTAGTTCTAGAATCGAGTTGGAGGATTTTCTCAGGTCTGCTGTATAGAGTATGCTGTTGTTTTTCAGACTCCCAGTCTGCTGCTTTTCACCTAATTTGTTGCTATGGGTTCATGCAAGGTTTCTATGTGCAAGCTGTAAGGAGACCCTCTTGGTGCTCACATTAATAGTTTGGGGTGAGTCCTGAAGACCATGGATTCGTCCCATTGTTGCCAGGAACAGGCGGTGCTTGCTCAAGCCGCCGAGACTCAAGGTGCTCCCAGAGAGAGTTCAGGGTGGGAGCTGAGTCCCGGCAACCCAGCTCGTGCTTCCTGCCTGATGTTGGAGTGAGAAAGTCGTGGAGCCACGCGATCCACCTCCATCTGCATCTCCCGTTGCAGTGCTGGAGCCCCTGGGAGCTGCCGCAGCTTGCCACCAGGGTTCCCCACTGCTTTCTGCTGGTAGCTGCTCACCCAGCGGAGAGGCAGGGGGCCATCGCCTCGAGGCAGGCGCAGAGCCGGGCGTGGTGCGCTGTGTACTAGTTGCACTGATTCTCTCAGGCGCTGATTAGGAAGGTTGCCGCAGGGTGGGGACTCTGCCCCAGTGGCTGTCATAACTTCTTTTTTTTTTTTTTTTTTTTTTTTTTTTT